>SNQJ01S0071087.1:44361-59458 GCA_010110895.2 Picea sitchensis
TCATACTCTCTCTAGCAAGGTAAAACAAATCCATCTCTTCGTATAGAAGACCCCTCTATGGCTCTGCATGCATGTGCTAATTCCCACTAGCTGGCAGGAATCTAAACTTTGATACCATTGTAATGATCCCAAGCCATTATGCAAGGATCATCACGGTTTTGGTGTCCTTTTTGAACTTTTTCCGGTTGTGGTATTTCGTCAAACACTTTTTTGGTTTATTTGTTTAGATGTGTTTATATGAGTGTTTGCAGCAATACACAAGAAGAGACAACCATGGAACATACCTCAACCATACGCAATATGATAGACAAGCCAAAACATCTCAAATATGACTTTATTCATAAGATAGAAGAACCTGCTACAATGAAGATGTTGATCTGGAATGCTCAACATATGGCCAAGAAGATAGACAATAGATAACAAGTATGAGTTGCTACAAAATGCTCCCGACAATACAAAATAAGCCTCCAACGGCTGGATAAGAGATGAAGACCAATGCCAAGTGTCAAACCCCTCACTGTTGGATGATGCCACACTCTGTTGGATAACTAAAGCTCCTCAACAATTCGTCCTTGGTGCCAAAGATGTCCAATCACCTTCAGAAAGATGATAAATAGTAGATCGGGTGATGGTAAGAACAACCCAGGTGCCCGAATCTCCAAAACTACTCTCAAACCCTGTAGATCTGAACTCCTCCATTGAATGGTGTGCTCCACTAGATGAATGAAGCCCTAGATAATTCGGCCCTGATGAAGGAGGCCTCCAAATGCTCTGAAACTCTCCACAATGATAGATCAGGACGCTGCAATGAGAACCCAAGTGCTCAAATCCTAAAAATATCTGCTAGATCCTTAGATCTAGCTACCCTCCAAATAATGGTGCACCCTCCTCTTGGGAAAATGTCCCACTCTCAATACAAATAGATCCTCCACTGAAAGACTCCAGAAAACCACCAAGAATGATGCCAAGACACCTACAAATGAAACCCAATACCTGGAATTCCTGGTATCCCTTCTCCTCAGCTAGGACGAATCCTTCCTCAATGAATGGTGTGCCCCCCTTGCTAGAAACCCCCAACTGGTGCACCCTCTCTCTATCTGCACAAGCAACTGATGTAGAATCCTCCTGCAACTGAGTAGATCTTGAACTAGAATGGTGTGGGAGAGTATTGCATCTCCGAGACCAAACTTGGGATAAGCTAGGTGGAATCTTTCACCACCGAATCGTCCTCTAGGGTTTGTTAAGTCAAAACCCTCAAAACCCCCAAGAGATGGGCTCACTAGCTAAATCCAGATATCAAAATAAGATCATACATGAATAATCCATGAGAAGAGGCCCTTGCCTTTCCTTTATACTTTTGGCTCCCCTTGTCCCTCCAAAGTGACTTTAATTTATTAATATTTAATTAATTAATTAAATCACTTTAATTAATTAATTAACCTTTTTACCTCTGAAAAGCTCCTTATCTCTCCTTGTGGCTTCCCTGGCCACTGAGAGTCACCTCTAGCCATCCCATCCTGTAGTGTTTCTCCTCCCGATTCCAATGAGCTATTACACTGAGAGGTTCCTCCAAGTAATGTGCCCAAAATGACCTCTTCAATGATTTCAATTAACTTATAGCTCAAAATAGTCAAAATCATGGACTTATAGCTCAAAAATAGTCAAAATCATGGAAATCATGGAAATTGTCGGAATGTAATGAAACCAAAGCCAACCTATTAGGAATGGCTCATAATGATGGAATATGATCAATGCTGACCCCCACAATGCCTCTCTCAAATAATTTCTTGTATCATATAACATCCATCTGGCTACTTGGTCATCATAAATTTTAGACTGTGATGATGTCCCAAAGTGGGGACATTACAGGTTAAGATTTTATCCCTAAGGAGACATTGGAGTTAGAGTTTGTGGATAAAGCCCTAATTTGTATTTTTTGAAGAGGAATAGAAGAGGAGACGCCTTGCATGAGACCAAAGAGGACTTGGTAGTGTTGACTATATCTTTTTAGAGTATCTTTGGTGGAGATAGGGTTTTGGTTTTTGCTAGATAGGGTTTTTGAGAGCTTGGAGTTTTGTACCAACTTGTGATAAGTTGAAGTATGTACTTATGTACTATCTCTCTTTCTCTCCATAGAAGGTTGAAACTTGTGGCATAAGCTTGATATATATTTTCTCTTGAATTGCCTAGTGGATTGAGTTGTTAAGAAGTCAAATATTGTTTATTTTCATTGTTGTTCTATTGTATTCAATATCATCCCTAAGGATGTAAATTAACGGTGACTAGATCCAAGAAACATGTAAGGCCTTCGTTTCAAGGCCTCTATAAAATAATCAATATTTCATGATCTCCTATTAAAATAGTTGCAATTTCTAGGGTTTGTAATTTTTTTCATGGTTTTCTTTATACCAGAAATAAACTCGTAAATAGATGGTAAATATATGATAAATTAGACATTCTGCATGATAATAATGTACTTAACTAAAATTCCTACTCAACTCAGTAGTTGGTTGATGTAGCCCCTTGGTTCACTCTTGTTCTTGTTCTTGCTCAAAATTTCCAACTGAATATTAACCTCCCGTCTAACTAGGAACAACCTCTCTGTTTCCCTAGCTCTAGGAATCCTTGTATTTTCGCCCTCGGAAAGCCCAAAGTTCCTAAAGAATATCAAGTGTCTCCCCTGTGGAGAGTTCCCCAAAAAACATATTGTTCTTCCACTTCTCTCCCTCTTTTCGTAATTTCATCCTCCTTTCTTCCCCAATTTTCCCCTAAAACAAAGGTCTCATCTAAAGTCCTTCCATCTTCCTCCTCTTTCTTCTTCTTCTTCTTCTCTTCTCTCTCTCTTCTTTCTTCTTCTCTCTCTTCTTCTCTTCTCTCTCTCTTCTCTCTTCTCTTCTTCTCTTCTTCTCTTCTCTTCTCTCTTCTCTCTCTTCTCTCTTCTCTCTCTCTCTTCTGACTCCTCTCATTCACACCCCCAACTGTCTTGTCCCTTCATTAATTCCCCAATGTTCTTTGTCCCTTCATTAATTACTCCACCTACCTTTTTAATAATAAAATAATAAAGACTAATTGAACTTATTTTCATAATTAATTAAATTTTAAATTAACAACTATGATAAATAAATAATCTAATTGGGTTGTTACATACACCTATCCTTCAAGAAACTTCGTCTAGAAGTTAGAGTAATTTGCAATACAAAGGTAATGACACGCGGATTCATAAGCATATCTACATAAAATAAAACAACATCATCAATTTAAAAATACTTATATTATACTAGTGTACATGTGCAAGCATGCATGTGTAGCTAGCACATGTGACCTCAAGAGACATACACTAATGAAAATAGTTATCACTCCTAAATTAATTCTTGTATGTGCTCAATCCAATCAACAAGACCATTCATTGCATAAAAGATAGTAGACCATTTTAAATGTTCGCAAAATACCTCAATTATAATAATTTAGCACAAGAAATATTCACTTAGATAATTGTAGTTCAGCTAAGAAAATATAAACATACATATATACATATTTTTCAAACGAGGGAAATCAAGTAGTTTTACCATAAGCAGAAATCCTACACACTCTCAACTACTTCTAGTCATCCTTCCTCCCTAACCTACTTCTCCATATCTCCATCCCTATCCTTCCTCTGAAACCTGGAGTTATGGGAGGACGGTGTTAGCTCGTGCTCCCCAAGATGTGTGATGACTGTCAGATGCCTTCTTTGGAAGCTTGGTCGAGATAGCGGGCAACTGACAGTCATCATCGCGCGTCTAGGGGAGCACGAGCTAAGATCGTCTTCCCATGACTCCAAGTTTTAGAGGATACACAATGAGAAATGCCTCACTCCCTCCTAATAGAACTAGGGTCAACACCCCTACCATGGACCATACAAGCAATGTGTTGCCGGGAATTTTATCATCGATATTTAGTTTCTTGTGTAATCTCAAGCCACCCGAAAACCTGCACTTGTACATATATCATAGTAATGTATTTGAACTAACATACTTTCACATACAAAAATTCATAACATATTGTTTGTCGGTCGATGTTCAAATTATCAACCTTTATTATCATTATCCTTTTGTTATTTCATAGCCCATTGACCTCTACAGATTAGTTTGTAACAAAAACTCGTACATATCTATGCATCATTATCATGTAATTGCATACAAATAAAATCTCAATTCGGTATCCACACACCAACAAATTTAAATGTCAAAACTTTCAAGTTGGAAATAGATTGCATAATACCCATCATAATTCCAAATAACGATAAACATTCATAGAATTGGCATTCTCAGGGTCCATATGTCTAAAATTTCACGTGTATCATTAATAGTCATACGCTTAATGAAAATAAAAGACAGATTAGCCTTAAGTAATTTTTTGGGTTGATGAGGGCGGTTTTGAAGGACGATTGATACAATATACAGGATTTTTTTATAGGTTTTGATAGGTTTTGGGTTGATGAGGGTGGTTTCGTGATATATCCACTACATAGTCAGAATAGCAAGTGGAGGATTCTTCTTACCAAGGTATCTTTCTTGAACTTCATTTCTTTAAAACAAATATCTGTTTTTTTTTACCAAACAAAATTAAAATTTCATAGTTCTCAATTTTTATGATGGAGAACCCCAAATGGGGTGATACATGGAGTACACGCATCATTGATAGGCGGATAAGAGTATGTTAAAACCCCTCGCTTCTACCCTCCTCCCATGTTCGCCGCGGATATTCAGTTTACATGTAGAATGCCAAAGTTTAGTATAATGGAGACTGTCGGCTCTCGATATCTCGTATTTAAACCGTAATTTCCATTACTCCTGCACTTATGGCTACTAGAGCCATCAACTCATTCATCCTCTTAGTCTTTTCGTCCTGTGGGCGGTTCTATATCGGGCATTTGTTCGTTGTTCACGGTATCATTATGCTTGTTTTGCTCCACGCCATGGTTCGCACCACTGTTGATTATGTTCACGCCTCCAGAGGAACACTGAAATGTAATCTCGCTTCCACTATGGAAGAGACTGCCACGGATTTTATTGGCTTAAATTATTTTTCTATTTCTACCATGGATGAAGACCCTGAAACAAATGAGTCAAATGATGAAGTTGATGAATTGTGCTCACCCAACCCTCTTGCAGACTAATGGCACTTCACCGGCCTTCATCTTCAGATGCAAGGATTTTACATATAGCAAAGACCTCCGTGAGCACCCTCAAAGAAGCGCTTGGGCATCCCGCTGTGATGACTCCCTATCAAGAGAGCTCCTAGAAGAGCCTGATGCCCCGACTTGTCAGCCATCATTTTCTTCTTCCACAAGATGAACACTGGCTTCTCCCACATCTAGTGCTCTCTACCGGGTTTTTCTCTGGTCTAATTGCTATTTTTTTGCAATTTTTGCACACCAAAGTCTTTGGTTCTGGTTCGATAGGTGGTCGAGACACTAAGTCCACCACATGTTCTAGTTTCCACGCTTGTGGCGGAACAAGTGGCAAGTCCCCCATGTCTGTATGTTGATAGTTGTCTCTTTTCTTTTAAGGTTTAGGAACAATGAACAGTTGTCATGTCCATGTGTTCTGGTTTCCACTACGGTGGCAGAACAGATGGCATGTTATAGTGTATACTCCCACACGTGTGTTTTTTGCTAGGGCAAGGTAATACAATATTTTTATTTAAAATAAATAAATAAATAAAATAATAAAAAAAAAATTATGATGATAAAAAAAATACAAAAATCACAACAAGGTATACTCATTAAAATCTCATCATATCACCCGAAGGGAAAAATCATTTCTCCCAACCACTAGAAAATAAACTCAATTAACAAATAAAAACAAAGAATGTAATATTAAATATAACATATCTTCAACACATTATTTAATTTTTAAACATTTCAAATTTAAAAGATTCTATATTGTTCTTCACCATAGATAAGAGATATATATATATATATATATATATATATATATATATATATATATATATATATGCGATTAATAATCATAGGTTTCAAACCAAAAACTCACTACTAATTTTATTTTTATTTTTAAAATACAATAAATCAAAATTGTTTTAATCAACAATATTTATCGTCATTAATGTATAATTTTCAAAATAAATGTTGTAAATTTTAAATAATAAATAAATATTTTATTTTTATTTTTATTTTTATTTTTTTAATTTTATACTAAATACCTTTCATGATTATATTATTACTTTATATCACTAATTCACACTCATAGAGTATTACTAAATAAAGATTTATTAAGTCTAAAATACATTATTATCATTTAAAAGGCTTATTGACCCATTGACCATGGGCACACTTAATAGGCTTTTAGTGCTTAATCAGCTTTGTATGTGACAAGATTAAATACGGATGAAATATTTTAGTAGTCCCAATAAATCAATGGTTGTGATTTCAACCACTAACTTCCTCACCATTATAAAGACACGGCCATTAAGGTGTTTATTTTTACTTTTTACTTAATCATATTTAAAATTTATCATGGTATACCGATCACAATGTATTATGAGCGATTAGGGTTTCATTTTCTATGCCAATCTAAACTTTTGGCCTTCACCAACCATGTTTTGGACACACTGTCTCGTTTCAGTCAACTCTTTCTGACTCCTTCCGTCTACTTCTGGGTGGTTTCTCTTTCCTGGTGGTTCAGGTTTTGCAAGCCGTCATTTTGGCGTTCACCGGCCACTAATTTGTGGTTGTGGTTGTGCTAGTATAGTTGTAAGTAAATTTTTACTTTTAAAGTTGAAGGAACCATAAATTCAATATATCTGGTTTGAAGACTCAATTTGGGGTTATAAACCTAACAAATTTCTTTGACAATATCAAAATAGATTTTAAATTGTTTGACTTTGAATTGGCCTTTGACGCACTAATTGAAAGCCACAAATGAGTGAAGTATTGATGTTACAAGTTGTATTTTTTTTTATTGTTTTCCATGATCACAAATTGGAGCTTAAACTGGATCTGTTGCCTTTACCTTGACTCTGGTCTCTGGTGTCGTATCCTTTTCGACTTCTAAAGGTGCCCTTGCAGGGTATTGAAAAATCGAGTCAAGTTAAACTACTATTGGTGGTTCAACCACACTCGGTGGATCCATCCGCGCTGCTTAGGGTTGACGTGCGTGACCGGACAATGGCGTTATGCATGTGTATTATGGTCATGTATGAAGTGTAGCTCGCGTTGTCTACGTGATTGATTGCTTGACCTTACTTGAACAGGATATGTTCTATAGGTTGTATGTCCTATTCTACGTAGATTCCTATACAAACAAGCACACAAATCCAAAAGATGAACTATGGCTCTCGGGCCAGAGCGCGCCTCTTTTTGTGGGCTTGATAGCTCGGACACATTGTGCACTATTTTTGTTTGTGGGTTATGCTCGTGGCTTGGGTGCTGGTGGAGGTGCAGGTAGTGCACTGCATGACAGGATGAGGATGAGGCTCTCCTTTATTCAATCTACAACTCGCAAGACCTCACGCCACTTTCACTGAAATTCACACCTCCCATAGATCCTAGCATTACCTGGAGAGCTTACACCTACCGTAATTCCCAGCATCAACTGGTGGGCTTACAAGTAAAGAATAGAGAGGATATGGCGGTCAATATCACAGGAAAAGTGGTGTGGGTTCGAAGCCACCCCACCATGCCATTAGCCATGTTGTGCTTGAGTGTTCTTCTTCTGACACTGAGGATTCCGAGCATGGTGATGTTCTTCTGGGCCCTCTTTCTCTCCACCGCAAGTCAATGGGATACACCACATAACACATACTTCCTTTGGCATAGGTGGCAGGTATCTATTTCATCAAGCATTTGGCCTCATCCTCCATTGACATGCCATTTGGGTAGGACAAAGCATAGCAAGGATGGAACCCTAGCAAACAGCTTAATATTCTATTCAAGCCCACCGAATGAACCAAGGGTGGTGTTGGTGGTGTTGCTTATGGGAATGTTTGTTGGCTCATTCAGGACTCTTCAAACCTTTGATGTGGGCTCTGTGTGTTTAGTTTTTTTNTGAGGGTTGTTAATTTATCCGAGTTGTTGATTCCTTAATTTGAGAAATGCTTGCTTGTTTGACATGAGATATGTTTTTGTTCGTGTTTCAGGTTTGTCTTTTGAAGTGTTTCTTTGTTGTATTTTTATTATTATTATTTCTCAACTATTGGATTATATTCACATAGGAACACTCCACGATAACTCTTAGCTGGTCTTACTTTATTTCTTGTCCATATTGGCAAAGATAAATGATGTGCATTCTAGTTTTTTCCATGAATTAGAGCTGGGTTCATACTTTACTCGTATGTTGCAAGAGGTGCACCTTTTTCTCAGCAGAGGAGCTACTCCCCTCTTTACATACTCATCCAGAGCCCATTTACCCGATAGACAAGGCACTGGTGTATGTAGGGGCATGGTGTGGTATGTCGGAAAAAGGGATGGAAAAGATCCTCTTTATGAAGTAAAAAGAGAAAACTTGTCACTTGAGAGATAAGGGGTTTTTAATAATAGGGGTTTCTCTACAATAGCATAGTTTCGGCTTCCAATTTTGATCTGAAAGTGTTGAAATGGCAGGGTTTACGAGGTGGGTTTTAATGGCTTTAATGACTATCCAATTATTTTACGTTGGCATGGAGTGGACTGGCCAGATCAAAGGCAGATTCTTCTGCATTGTGTGCACTGATGGATTCATGGGACCCGAAGACTATTTTTTAGAAGGAAAGATCTTTTTATTTTTGAACCTTAAAATCCTAAATATCAGTTAGCAGAGGTTGCTAGATCTGGCACTTTTCTGCAAGAGTTAGATGTGGGGAAATTTTTTGTAAAATTATATGTTATTGATGAAACCATAAATATTCGTTTTTTCTCTGGAGATTTGATATATGTCGAATGAAATACCATCTCAAGATTTTTTCTTTTTTATCAAGCTCTGGCCTATTAATTCAACTTTACAGGGTTTTTTGGTTGGAATTTTAAGACAACTTCCTTAGCATTTTATTTATTCTTTCAATTGTTTGGATGAAACCCTGTTCTAAGATTTTCATTATTTTTACTCGTAATCTTATTAGTTCTCCCCCTTGGATAAAAAAATTGAAACCATAACCATTGTTTTTTTCAAAATTTATTTTTTTAGATGGAACCCTGTTCTGAGAATCTAATACTTCTATATGTTATATGTAATTGAACAGATTGTACATTTATGTGGGTGGTCAATCCCAGGTTTCAATTTTGAAGGTGGGCTCTAGTGCAGAGGAAGATAGTACACGTGCAGTATCTTTCTACTCATGAATAGATCGCAGATATCTTCACCAAACCACTTGCCAAGACAAATTTCGAGTATTTTCATGAGAGACTTGGCCTGGTGGAGAATGCCTCCCTAGATGAGAGGGAGTGTTGATGATTACAGTTGTGTGAGACATTCTCTAGGACACAAACCTGAGAGAGAGCTCCTAAGAGGGGTGTGTGGTTCATATCTAAGATAGATTTGGAATGTAGAGATGACCTCCTCCTTGCAAAGAGTTTAGAAGAACTCCAGATGATTCACCTGTGTAACGCAATGAGAAAGTATATCTGCTAAGTTGGACGTGCTTGTGGCTGAGCACAAGGTGAACATGTGAATTCCCATAGAGTTGGGTGCATCGTCATGCGACATATATGAAGATGATGTATTAGCCTCCTCTTAGAAGAGAGTTGATATGATGAACTCTAGATGACTCTCTTGTGTAATGTAGTGGGAAAGAAGATATGTTGAGTGGACGTACCTATGGATGAGCACAGGTGAACATGATCCTAGTGGTTGAGCACTAGTGAGTATGGTTCTCGTGTGAGATGCAATGAGATAGAGATATGGACATCCCTATAGATGTTCCCCTAGTGGTTGAGCACTAGTGGGTGTATGAGATCCCTTGCTATATTTTTCAAGAGTGAGACATGCATGTAACCCTAATTGTAATGTAAAGGGTACAGGTCGGCCCCACCTTAATGTAATTGATAATTAATGTAAAAGATAATTAATCTGGTTATTATTAATTATATTGTGAGTTAGAGAGGTCACCCATGTTGTGCCAATAGACACTTTTGTTGACAGGTCAAGTCTAATATAAGTAAAGGTAGATTCCTCATTGAGGAATCATATCTTTGGTGTGAGTTTGGAAATTTCAGCAAGTACATCTTCTTGGGAAAAGTGCACACCTCTCTTGGGCGCTAGTCTTCTAGGGTTTGAAAACACCCTCTTGTGTGCTAGGTTTTATTGGTGGTGAAGGTCTTTCTCTTGAAGAATATAGCAAAGGATTTGGATGGGTTTTCTTCCCTTGTTGAGAAGGATTTCCCAGGATACTTCTCGTGTTCTTGTGCATGGTGTTTCTTCTTATGATCTTGTTTGTTGCAACATAATTGTTTATGGTTTCATTTAAATGCTAAAAAGGAATGAAATTAATGCTTAAACATTGCTTATTGAAAAATCAACATGGTATCATAGCATAGATCTCGAAGAACCCATTGCACAAGCAACTTTCAGCCATCCTCTCCCTTGCAGAAATTGTATGGCCCTCCTAGGGTTCCCAGAAAATCTATACGATCTACCCTTCTGGGAGTTTTCAACACTTGACACTTGGACATTGGGGCTTAAGAGAGCATATATGTGTATGGCCTCCTTCAGTACACCTCCAGCAAGTCTCAAACTGCAATTTTGAGCATTTTGACTTTTTGGCCCTAGGGCTTCTAGGATTTCACTTATTTCTGGAGAAAATTTCAGAATTGAGTTTCTGCAACTCCTTGAAGGAGCCATTCATCTTACCAGTGCTATCATATCCTTCAAAGTCTTATTGTTGGTAGTCATAAGTCCAACAAAACCTAAAAGTACTAGCCTATCCTAGCCGTTAGGTTTTCTATCCTAGTTGAGAAGGGTTTGTGAAGAATCCAAAATTAAAATGAGCAAAATCATCATGGGAGGCAAGCTTGATGGTTCAAGCAAACTCGGTTCTAGGAAGACAAGACCTCAAGGAGATGAAGACATCAACATCTCATCACTCTCAATTATGGTCCCTACCAATGATAATACTTGGTTAATTGATAGTGGTGCCTCCAAGCACATGACCGGTCTTAGAGATCACCTAACACATTTTGTTGAGAAAGAGACACATCTAAATGTTATCCTTGGAGATGATGCCAGATATAATGTGAGAGGATTTGGAACTTCTACCTTCCAACCAAATTCAGATATGCAGCTTCAATTAAAAGAAGTACTATATGTACTCGGAATGAAGAGGAACATTGTTTCTATTTTTGCCTTGGAAGACAAAGGCTACAAGGTTACTTTCTCATAAGGAAGAGTTCTTGTAGGGCACAAAGACTCTCATATAAATTTTTCCAAGGAAATTGGTGTCCGAGAAAACAACTTGTACAGATTAACCATCAAACTAGTCCAGACCCTAAAACATGACACTATCATCTTGATTGAGATATGGCATAGAAGACTTTCTCACATTCATTATAGATCTCTCCCAGCTCTAGGGAAAATGGTAACAAGTCTACCAGAAATAAAATTCATGATAAATGTGTTTTCAAAGGTTGTTCTCTTGGAAAAACAATTAAAGGATCCTTCTCAAGCAATGACAATAGATCCGAGGAAATCTTGGACTTGATACATTCATATGTGTGTGGGCCAATGACTGTTTCATCTTTGAATGGGTACTTATACTATGTACTCTTCATAGATGATCACTCCTGGAAAACTTGGATTTACTTTATGAAGAACAAGGATGAAGTCCTTGCAAAATTTCAAGAATTCAAAGATCAGGTTGAGAACGAGACCGGAAAAAAAATCGAAGTATTAAGATTAGATAATGGAGGAGAATACACCTCAAAGGATTTCAACAGTTTTTGTATTGAAGCATAGATCAAGAGGGAGTTCACAGTTCCTTACAACCCTCAACAAAATGGGGTTGTTGAAAGGAAAAACAAAACTATCATTGAGGAAACCAAAGCAATTATACATGATTAGAGTCTACCTATGATTAGAGTCTACAATAGTGTATCTTCAAAACAGAAGTCCTCATCGAATCCTGAAGAACATTACTCTAGAAGAAGCCTTCACTGGAGTGAAGCCTGATATTGGACACTTCAGAATATTTGGGTGTCTAGTATATTTTCGCGTACCCAAAGAGAAGATATCCAAGCTAGAACCTTCAAGGAGAAAGGGCACATTTGTAGGATACAGTGAATCCTCAAAATCATATCGAATCTACATTCCTAGTCAGAGACAAATTGAAATAAGAAGAGATGTTAGCTTTGAAGAAGAAGTATCCTTCCAAAGATCCAAAGAAGATCGGATGGAAATTGATAGTGAGATAATGCCTTCTCCCCCTTCAGCAGTTCAGAGGGAGACAAACATTATTCCAATTGATCTAGTAGCTCCAATTGATCCAGTTGTTCCAGCCGATCCAGTTGCTCCAAGTGACATAACCATAGGTATTACAGTTCGGCATAAAAGGCTTACTTGGGCTCGACAAACTCTACAAGAAGAAAAGCGACATAAATCCCCTCAAGGAACAACCAGAGAGAGAAAGAGACCAAAGAGATTCTCAAGCTACCTTTTAGCCATGACCCACATCATTGACTTAGAGCCATCTTGTCATGGAGAAGCTTCAGGAGAACAAGTATGGCAAGATTTCATGACTAAAGAATACCAATCTATATTTAAAAATGATGTATGGGATATTGTTCCAAGACCAGAGGGAAAGTCTATAGTGACTTCCAAATGGATTTATAAAATCAAGCATGCAGTTTATGGAAGAATCGAAACATACAAAGCAATATTTTTAGCCAGAGGGTTCTCACAAGTAGAGGGAGTTGACTATGACGAGACTTTTGCTCTAGTGGCACGATACACCTCCATCTGTTCTATCATTGCACTAGCTGCTTCCATGGGTTGGAAGATACACCAGATGGATGTAAAGACAACCTTTCTCAATGGTGAAATTGAGGAAGAATTTTATATTGAGAAACCAGAAAGATTCGCTATACACAACGAAATATCTCATGTATGCAAGTTGAAGAAATCCTTTTATGGTCTAAAACAAGCACCGCGTGCTTGGTACGAGAAAATGGATGGATTTCTGATGAGTTTGGGCTTCAACAAAAGTGTTGATGATCCAAACTTATATTATCACATTGATCGCAATGAGTGTTTAATTTTGGTCCTATATGTGGATGACCTTTTTCTCACCAATTCAAAGAGACTCATTCCTGAATGAAAATGAGCATTGACTGCTAAATTTGAAATGAAGGACTTGGGGTTGATGCACTACTTCTTGGGACTAGAAGTATGGCAGAGGACAGATGAGATTTTCCTAAGTCAAGGAAAATATACTGTGTAGATATTGAAAAAGTTCGGCATGACAAAATGCAAATCCATGCCCACTCCAATGGTAATGGATTTGAAGAAGAGGTAGATCCACAATTATATCGACATTTGATTGGATCACTAATGTATCTGGTTAAAAGCGGACCGGACATTTGCTATGCATTGAATGTGCTTAGCCAGTTTATGAGCCAACCGAGACAGACACACTGGATAGTTACGAAACATGTATTGAGATACTTACGAGGCACAATTGGTTATGGCCTAAGATATGCCTCCAGTGTAGACTTGAGCCTACAAGGATATGCCGATGAAGATTGGGAAGGAAGCGCAGTGGACAGAAAAAGCGCCTTCAGTTGTTTCTTCACTTTAGGGTCTGCTATGGTTTCCTGGTGTAGCAAAAAACAAAGCTTTGTGGCATTGAGCACCGCAGAGGCAGAGTACATTGCATTGAGTGTAGCAGTCCACGAAGCAGTGTGGCTTCGCAAAATTCTAACTGACTTATTCGTTCATGAGATGGATCCTACTACTATTCATTGTGATAACTAGATCTGTGTAAAGCTCTCTGAGAACCTTGTGATTCATGACAGATCGAAACACATTGATATAAAGTATCACTATATCAGAGACATGGTGTAGAGGAAGACAGTACGCGTGCAGTATCTTCCTATTCATGAACAGATCGCAAATATCTTCACCAAACCACTTTCCAAGACAAAGTTCGAGTATTTCTGTGAGATACTTGGCCTGGTGGAGAATGCCTCCCTAGATGAGAGGGAGTGTTGATGATTATAGCTATGTGAGACATTCTCCAGGACAAAAACCTGAGAGAGAGCCCCAGAGAGGGGTGTGTGGTTACTATCTGAGACAGAGCTAGAACATAGAGATGGCCTCCTCCTTACAGAAAATTGAGAATAACTTCAGATGATTCTCCTGTGTAACGTAGTGAGAAAGGAGACCTGTTGAGTTGGACTTGCCTGTGGTTGAGCACAAGGTGAATGTGTGAATTCCCATAGAGTTGGATGCATCATCGTGAGACAGAGATGAAGATGATGTATTAGCATCCTCTAAGAAGAGAGTTGATATGATGATGTCCAGATGACTCTCATTTGTAATGCAGTGGGAAAGAAGATCTGTTGAGTGGACGTGCATGTGGATCAGCACAAGTGAACATGATCCTAGTGGTTGAGCACTAGCGAGTGTGGTTCTCCTATGAGATGTAGTGAGATAGAGATATGGACATCCCTATGGATGTGCCTTTAGTGGCTAAGCACTAGTGGGTGTATGATATCCCTTGCTATATTTTTCAAGAGTCAGCCTTCTTGTAACCCTAATTGTAATGTAAAGGGTACAGGTCGGCCCCACCTTAATGTAATTGATAACTAATGTAAAAGATAATTAATCTATTTATTATTAATTATATTGTGAGTTAGAGAGGTCGGCCCTGTTGTGCCAATAAACACTTATGTTGACAGGTCAAGTCTAATATAAGTAAAGGTAGATTCCCCATTGAGGAATCATATCTTTGGTGTGAGTTTGGAAATTTCAGCAAGTACATCTTATTGGGAAAAGTGCACACCTCTCTTGGGCGACAGTCTTCTAGGGTTTGCAAGCACCCTCTTGTGTGCTAGGTTTTCTTGGTGGTGAAGGTATTTCTCTTGAAGAATATAGCAAAGGATTTGGCTGGGTTTTCTTCCCTTGTTGAG
>SNQJ01S0071087.1:59508-74666 GCA_010110895.2 Picea sitchensis
TGGCTGGGTTTTCTTCCCTTGTTGAGAAGGGTTTCCCAAGATACTTCTTGTGTTCTTGTGCATGGTGTTTCTTCTTGTGTTTTTGGTTGCTGCAACATGATTGTTTATGGTTTAAGTTAAATGCTAAAAAGGAATGAACTTCATGCTCAAACCTTTCTTATTGAAAAATCAACATGGTATCAGATCATAGGTCTTGAAGAACCCATTGCACAAACAACTTTCAGCCATCCTCTCTCTCCTGCAGAAACCGTACGATCCTCCTAGGGTTCCCAGAAAATTCGTACGTCCTACCCTTCTGGGAGTTTTCAGCACTTGGCACTTGGACATTGGGGATAAAAAGAGCA
Source organism: Picea sitchensis (assembly GCA_010110895.2). NCBI lineage: Eukaryota > Viridiplantae > Streptophyta > Pinopsida > Pinales > Pinaceae > Picea > Picea sitchensis. The sequence continues at coordinate 59,853 of SNQJ01S0071087.1, forward strand.
TAGGTGTGTATGACCTCCTTCAGTGCACCTCCAGCCAATATCAAACTGCAATTCCGAGGATTTTGACTTTTTGGCCCTAGGGTTTCGCTAATTTCTATAGAAAATTTCATAATTGAGTTTTTTCAATTCCTTGAAGGAGCTATTCAGCTTACCAGTGCTATAATATCCTTCAAAGGCTTATTGTTGGCATTCATAAGTCCAACAAAACCTAAAAGTGCTAGCCTAGCCTAGCTATTAGGTTTTCTAGCCTAGTTGACAAGGGTTTCTGAAGAATCCAAAATTAAAATGAGAAAAACCATGATGGGAGGCAAGCTTGATGGTTCAAGAAAATTCAGTTCTAGGAAGACAAGACCTCAAGGAGATGAAGACATCAATATCTTAGCACTCTCAGGTATGGTCCCTACCAATGATAATACTTGGTTAATTGATAGTGGTGCCTCCAGGCACATGACCGATCTTAGAGATCACCTAACACATTTTGTTGAGAAAGAGACACATCTACATGTTATCCTTGGGGATGATGCTAGATATAATGTGAGAGGAGTTGGAAATTCTACCTTCCAACTAGATTCAGATATGTAGCTTCAATTAAAAGTACTATATGTACCCGGAATGAAGAGGAACCTTGTCTCTATTTCTGCCTTAGAAGACAAAGGCTACAAGGTTACTTTCTCAGATTGAAGAGTTCTTGCATGGCACAAAGACTCTCATATAAATTATGCCAAGGAAATTGGTGTCCGAGAAAACAGCTTGTATAGATTAACCATCAAAATAGACCAGGCCCTGCTACATGACATTATCATCTTGAGTGAGTTATGGCATAGAAGACTTGCTCACATTCATTATACAACTCTCCTAGCTCTAGGGAAAATGGTAACAGGGCTACCAGAAATACAGATTCAGCATAAAGGTGTTTGCAAAGGTTGTGCTCTTGGAAAAAATGTTAAAGGATCCTTCTGAAGCAGTGACAATAGATCCAAGGAAATCTTGGACTTGATACATTCAGATGTGTATGGGCCAATGAATTTTTCATCTTTGAATGGGTACTTCTACTATGTACTCTTCATAGATGATCACTCTTGGAAAACTTGGATTTACTTTCTGAAGAACAAGGATGGAGTCCTTGCAAAATTTCAAGAATTAAAAGCTCGGGTTGAGATCTAGACCGAAAGAAAAATCAAAGTATTAAGATCAGATAATGGAGGAGAATACACCTCAAAGGATTTCAACATTTTTTGTATTGAAGGAGGAATCAAGAGGGATTTCAAAGTTCCTTACAACCCTCAACAAAATGGGGTTGTTGAAAGGAAAAACAAAACTATCATTGAGGCAACCAAAGAAACGATACATGATCAGAGTCTACCTATGACTCTATGGGCATAAGCATGTATGAGAACATTATATGTTCAAAACAGAAGTCCTCATTAGATCCTGAAGAACATTTCTCCAGAATAAGCCTTGACCGGAGTGAAGCCTGATATTGGACACTTCAGAATATTTGGGTTTCCAGTATATTTTCAAGTACCCAAAGAGAAGATATCCAAGCTGGAACTTTCAGGGAGAAAGGGCACATTTGTAGGATACAGTGAATCCTCAAAGTCATATAGAATCTACATTCCTGGTCAGAGACAATTTAAATAAGCAGGGATGTTATCTTTGAAGAAGAAGTAGCCTTCCAAAGATTCAAAGAAGATTAGATGGAAATTTATAGTGAGACAATTCCTTCTCCCCCTTCAGCAGTTCAGAGGGAGACAGACATTATTCCAGTTGATCCAGTTGTTCCAGCCGATCCAATTGCTCCAAGTGACATACCCAGAGATATTACAGTTGGACATAAAAGGCTTGCTTGGGCCCAACAAACTCTACAAGAAGTAGAGGGACATAAATCCCCTCAAGGAACAACTAGAGAGAGAAAGAAACCAAAGAGATTCTCAAGCTATCTTTCATCCATGACCCACATCATTGAATCAAAGCCATCTTGTCATGGAGAAGCTTCAGGTGAACAAGTATGGCAAGATGACATGACTGAAGAATACCAATCTATATTTAAAAATGATGTATGGGATATTGTTCCAAGACCATAGGGAAAGTCTGTAGTGACTTCCAAATGGATTTATAAAATCAAGTATGCAGCTCATGGAAGCATCGAAAAATACAAAGCAAGATTTGCAGCCATAGAGTTCTCACAAGTAAAGGGAGTCGACTATGACGAGACTTTTGCTCCAGTATCCCGATACACCTCCATCTGTTCTATCATTGCACTAGTTTCTTCCATGGGTTGGAAGCTACACTAGATGGATGTAAAGACAACCTTTCTCAATGGTGAAATTGAGGAAGAAGTTTATATTGAGAAGCCAGAAGGATTTGTTATACACAACTAAATATCTCATGTATGCAGGTTGAAGAAAGCCCTATATGGTCTAAAACAAGCACCATGTTCTTGGTACGAGAAAATGGATGGATTTCTGATGAGTTTGGGCTTCAACAAAAGTTTTGTTGATACAAACTTATATTATCACATTGATGGCAATGAGTGTTTGATTTTGGTTCTATATGTGGACGACCTTTTACTCACTGGTTTGTAGAGACTCATTGCCAAATGAAAACAAGAATTGACTGCTAAATTTGAAATGAAAGACTTGGGGTTGATGCACTACTTCTTGGGACTAGAAGTATGGCAGAGAACAGATGAGATTTTCCTTAGTCGAGGAAAATATACTGTGGAGATATTGAAAAAGTTTGGCATGATAGAATGCAAATCCATGCCCTCTCCAATGGTAATGGATTTGAAGAAGATGAGTGATACTAATTCAGGAGTGGTAGATCCACACTTATATCAACAGTTGATTGGATCACTGATGTATCTGGTTAACACCAGACCGGACATTTTCTATGTAGTGAATGTGCCGAGCCAGTTTATGAGCCAACTGAGACAGACACACTAGATAGTTGCAAAACATGTATTGAGATACTTACGAGGCACAATTGGTTATGGCCTAAGATATGCCTCCAGTGTAGTATTGAGCCTGCAAGGATATGTCGATGCAGATTGGGCAGGAAGCGCAGTGGANACTGACTTATTCGATCATGAGATTGATCCTACTACTATTCATTGTGATAACCAAAGCTGCGTAAAGATCTCCGAGAACCATGTGTTTCATGACAGATCGAAACACATCGAGATAAAGTATCACTATATCAGAGACATGGTGCAGAGGAAGACAATACACGTGCAGTATCTTCCTACTCATGAACAGATTGAAAATATCTTTACCAAACCACTTGCCAAGACAAAGTTTGAGTATTTCCGTGAGAGACTTGGCCTGGTGGAGAATGCCTTCCTAGCTGAGAGGGAGTGTTGACGATTATAGCTGCGTGAGACATTCTCCAGGACACAAACCTGAGAGAGAGCCTATGAGAGGGGTGTGTGGTTCCTATCTAAGATAGATTTGGAATGTAGAGATGGCCTCCTCCTTACAAAGATTTGAGAAGAACTCCAAATGATTCTCTTGTGTAACGCAATGAGAAAGGAGATCTGTTGAGTTGGACGTGTTTGTGGCTGAGCACAAGGTGAACGTGTGAATTCCCATAGAGCTCGGTGCATCGTCATGAGACAGAGATGAAAATGATGTATTAGCCTCCTCTGAGTAGAGAGTTGATATGATGAAATCTAGATGACTCTCTTATGTAATGCAGTGGGAAAGAAGATCTGTTGAGTGGACATGTTTGTGGATGAGCACAAGTGAACATGATTCTAGTGGTTGAGCACTAGTGAGTGTGGTTCTCCTGTGAGACGCAATGAGATAGAGATATGGACATCCCTATGGATGTGCCCCTGGTGGTTGAGCACTAGTGGGTGTATGAGATCCCTTGCTATATTGTTCAAGAGTCATACATGCATGTAATCCTAATTGTAATGTAAAGGGTACATGTCGGCCCCACCTTAATGTAAAAGATAATTAATATGGTTATTATTAATTATATTGTGAGTTAGAGAGGTCGGCCATGTTGTGCCAATAGATACTTTTGTTGATAGGTCAAGTCTAATATAAGTAAAGGTAGATTCCCCATTGAGGAATCGTATCTTTGGTGTGAGTTTGGAAATTTCAGCAAGTACATCTTCTTGGAAAAAGTGTGCACCTCTCTTGGGCGCTAGTCTTCTAGGGTTTGCAAGCACCCTCTTGTGTGCTAGGTTTTATTGGTGGTGAAGGTATTTTTCTTGAAGAATATAGCAAAGGATTTGGCTAGGTTTTCTTCCTTTGTTAAGAAGTGTTTCCCAGGATACTTCTTGTGTTCTTATGCATGGTGTTTCTTCTTGTGATCTTGGTTGCTACAATATAATTGTTTATGGTTTAAGTTAAATGCTAAAAGGAATGAACTTCATGCTTAAACCTTTCTTATTGAAAAATCAACATTAGTTTGTTGAATGTGATACCGTAAGTCGCTTAGGAGAAGCGCTTGAACCTTAGAAAGGGTTTTTTCTACTTCATATATTGTTTATTTATGCATTTGAGGATTGTTTTTAGGATGTGCAAGGTGACTCTTGGTCTTAGAGAGTGTGACAAGTTGAAAGCAACTTATAATTTTGTTCCTTGGAAGCTTAAGTTACAAATGATTACGGAGGAAGTTGATCTTTGGGAGCATGTTCTGAAAGTGGTTCCAGTACCTATCGATCTGGGATAGGTGACCACTCATCATACGAAGGAGGCTAAGGCCAAGAGGACAAACCCATTTTCATTGAAGGATCATTTCATCTCACTTTGCAAAGAAGGTGATAGACAAGGACATGTTTGAGGCTTTGGTTGCTTTATTTCATTTAAGTTCTTAGGTTTCTTGACAAATTCTCTTGAGAAAGAATATTTCAAACATTTGCATGAGCAATGTAGATATTATGGTGTGCCACATGATGACTATTATCATAAAGTTTAATGATTAGTTTGGTTCCCTCACCAAGACAAAGGTGGAATATAGGGAGTTTGTGTCCATTGCTTGGAATGCACTTGTCTCATCCCGAAGGCTTTTTGTTTAGGATGTCTATACCTGTGAAAATATTCCACGCTTTGCACAACTTTGGAATGATCTTGTACAAGAAGAAATAAAATTAGAGGCTTGTTCAAGGAAACAATACGAGGTAGATGAGATTGCTCTCATTGGGAAGATGAAGAAGGGTAGCAGGAAAGGATACAAGGAAGGCATAAGGATAGGAAAGAAGGATTTGAGTAAGGTGGTTTGGTTTCAATATCACAAGATGGGATATTATGCAAGCTAGTGTCCATTGAAGAAGGGGGAGGTAAAAAAAATAGGTTGCAACTGGGACTGTAGCAAGTGTAGAGGAGGATTCCTCTCACATTTACTTTTCCTTCTCCATGGCCTCTTATTTGTCTCTTAACACTAGGTCTAGTGTTGTATGGTATGTGTACAATTGGGCTTCGAGACATATAACATATGACAAGTCACTCTTCAGCAAACTTCGGGAGGAAGAGGGAGGCAAGAATGTGGATCTTGGTGATGATGTTACTTATCCCATTAGAGGATTATATTTCATTTACTTGCAAATGCCATCAAGTTGTGCTCTTGAGTTAAGTCATGTTTTATTTCTTCCTAGTTTTAAGAAAAATATTCTTTCATTTTCTTGGTTGGTATATCATTAATGTAAAGTTGCACTTGAAGGACAACAATGCACTATCAGTTATTGTAGTATCGATAGTCCAAGGACTTTAGATAGAGGTGTGAGAGTTGGAAACCTTTATAGGTTGTTTGTTGATCTTATGGAACTTATACATTCCATCAAGAATTTTGGATGGACCTTCTAGCTTTGAGGATGCACATGTAGAGCATGTATGGTGAGATTCCATGGAGACGGGATTGGAACCTATTATGGAATCAATAATTGATTCTAGTCTTGAAATTGATGGGATTTTTGTAGAGTACAAGGATAGGGTTGTTGGATTCTCTCTAAAAGAGGGATTTTACCTTATTGAGGTTGATACTTTAGTTTCTAGTGGTTTTGAAGTGCATGGGTGAGATACCCATGATTACAAGTTGTTGAAAAATCTAGCTCATGATGTTGACTTGAGGGATGATGGAGTTAGGAAAGTGGCTTACAATCCAAGGTTATATTCCTTCATATGCATATGTGGTTAGTGTTGTTTGGAGGTTTGAGATGCCAAGATAGTTTCTTGTGTTGTTAGATAAAGTGTGACTTCCATAGCTTACAAGATCTAAATTCTAGCATAGTGGAAGATTGTGGTAAGAACAAATGTGAAGTTTGATGAGTAAGTGATAGATTTTAGTTCACATGGTTCTCCTTTAGAGACTGAAGGAAGTGAGGAGGTTTTTAATACAAAGATTGATTCAAAGTAGAAATGTGTGCCATATTCAGAAGTAGACGAGGTGCAATTAGGGGTGGATATGCCCTCGCTTTCTACCCTAACATGCAAGAGTTTGAGATGGCTTACTAAAACACTACAAGAGGCACAAGAACATGTAGAAGTGCCTAGATCTCCAATGATGTTGTGTATACCTCCTAGGAGATATTCTAGCCATATTGCATTGGTTTCTTACATTTGTGAGCCTTCTAGTTATTTTTAGGAGGAGAGATGCAATGCCTTGAGTATGGTTTTCCACCTATAAATAAAAAAAATGAGATCAATCCTAAAGCATGGATGAGGGATATTCATGGAAAAAATTGTAGATAAGGAGAGGTAAAAAAAAATTTACTACTAAATTAAAAAATTTAGCAGTAACAAAGAGACATTGTACAACAAAAATTGGATGGGCTAATGTGAAGGGTGTCCCTTCCATTGCAAAAAGGAGACTTCCTATATAATAGTCTACTTTCCAAACTAGTTCCAATCTTAGAGTAGGAACACCAGAAGAAAAAAAAAGTATCTTCCACCATTAACTGGAAAAGATGAGCTATGAGCACTTTTTCAATAGTTGTTTTCCAACTAGGCCAAGAGACTCTGAGCATTATTGTGGGACATGGCTTCACAATGTAATAATCCCACTTCACCTTCTCTTATCTCTCCATGTTGCATATCAAATGACACAGCACACATCCTCTCCCTAGTCTCATCTCACATACACTACAAGACAAATGTCACATCCCAATCTTCCTAGATAACCTCTAAAATCCTTTGTTTCAGGTTTTGTTAAGATAAGCTCCTTCACTAGTCTACAACTTGAAATTTTCCAATTGGCTCTCACAATCATTTGTGAATCCTTGATATGTTGATCACATCTCCTATAGTCCTTTTCATCCCTTTACAATTGACAATAACCAACTCTCTTAGGTGAGTACACTTCCAAATTTTTTCCTTCTTGTTCAACCAATATCATGATCGCATGAAGCCCCATGTGGGCACAATTTGCATCAACTTCTCTTTCCATGGAAAACTTCATATCTCTCATCTGAATCCAAAAATATTTTTTTATTATGAAAACACAAGAGTGAATATGTGACTAAACTCTATAACTACAATGACAAGTCATTCCTGCCCTCTAATCACATATAACTCATAATCTTGATTACATGAAAGGATTGTGGAATATAAGAGATCTAATTCTTGATATCCATGGCATATGAAACTACTTCATGGCATTCATGATTAACATTTCCCCACAAAGTATTAATTTTTTAATTATTTTTTATTTATATTAATTTATTGTCATTATTTAATTATCTAATAATTATGTGGATATTATTGTTTAATTTTAGTGAAGTTCTAACACGAATAACCTTTTGTATTTATTTTGCAACAATCTAGGGTTGTGCATGGAGAGGACAAAACGGATGACGAAGATTATATTGGGGATGATAATCAAACATTTTCACTATGAAACTATTGTTGATTGTCTAGGACATATAAGATGTGATATTGTATATGTTTTCATGTCAATGTTTTTTTAATCTTATGATCTATATTTATGGCTTTGCATACATGTTATGTATCATATTTATTTTACTTATACTCTATGTCTATGGTTTTGCATCCATGTTTATTATTTTCTTATGTACCCAGTTAAATATTTCGATACAAAATTAATTAATTATGAATTTAATAATATTAAAGAGATCATTTAATATTAATTGGTATTTACAAGGGTGGTAGGTGAGAGGGGTCATCATAGGCCCCAAGGGAAATGTAGAAATAGAATGTGCTTAGGGACTTGGGCTCTCAATAAAAATGAAGTAAAAGCCTTATCATTGTATAAAGGCCTCCAAATTCTCAAGGAAAAATGGATCCGATTAATCACGACACAAGGAAACTTAATGATAATTCCCAGAGTTGTCCATTGCAAAAGTCTACCTACCAATATAGTCCTATCACGATTGATGCAAATGATCCTCCTCGAGGAAAGTGACTTTAAAAAGGAAAATTTGTACAATGTCTTGTGCAAACAAAATGTGCTTGTGGATACACAAGCAACTAAGGGAGCCATGCTCCAAATGGGTGTTTAAAAAAAGAATGGGGGGAGTGTTACTCTACACATTACATGTTTAGTAATACTAGCAAGTTATTATTCCATCCTCACTTGGCATATCATGCAATTGTCCTGAATTGAGTGCAAGTTGAATCATCAACATATTTAGTTCTATTTCTCCCTCCCATCAATTGTGTGAGCCATTATGAAGAGTACCAGGTAAATGAAGGACAATGTGTCAGATTAACTTCACAGTTGGTATGGTTAGTATGCTTTGTATCGAGGAATGGACTCTTATTGTTATGGTGCTTGGTGTTGGGGCTTTGCCAAAGGGAGTCCTAGTAAGCACAACCTCTTGCCCCAAGCTTCAATCCAATCTATTGATTATATGTTTTGTCTCTTTTAGGAGTAAGACATCTAAGTATTGGTTTGGATCTGACCCAATCTAAAAAGATGGTTCATATGATGCATTTCCATGTCAAAGTGGTTGTTGTGTCCTATGAAAGTAGGGAGAATTCAAGCATGGGGAAAAGAGGTGTGCTCGGGATATCGCCGGAACAAGTTGTGGCATCATGAACACCACAGTTCAATGGGACGACTAGAAGATGGAATTTGAGAAGCAAGTGCAGAAAAATAACGGAGTTAAAGAATCTTATGCAGTGGATATTGTCCAATATATGGTAGAAGTCAAAGAATGGAAGAAGGAAGTTGATGCATAAAATGGTATACAATGTCGAAAAAACCTAGAGATATCACTGCAACTAAGTTCTCTTCAAGAGCTAGTTAAAGGTTTATCCCTCTCTCAACAACTCTAATCATGTAGTGGATCCCTTGTTAATAGTTTATCCCTCTTTCACCAACTCTAATCTTGTGGTGAAGCCCTCTATGTGTGGCCTCTCTTCAGCCTCGAAAGAACTCTTGGGCCCACTATGCTCCCATATTCCATAACTAGATGAAGTGCATATGAGGTTTGAGCTACTACCATACTTGAGGAAGAGCAATGTCTAGACGTTGTTGGGAATGAGTCAAGGGAGCAAGTGCAAGTCGATGCCCAATCTGGGCATGTAAATTGGTATTTTTATTTTTTTGTTATCTTATGTATTGTTGAATAGTCTATTTCCTTAATCAATTTGTAATACAATACGTGTGTGTGGATACTATAGACTAAAACAAGGAAGACCGACTCTATGGGTTGATAAACCTTCAATTTTCTATTTTGGATGTTTGGCTTCAACCTTCTACCCCCTTTTTGTATTACAAAGTTGTTTGGCTTGACCATGGCATTTTATAATATAAATTGATAGCTATTATTGTTTAAAAAAACATTAATTAGTATTTAATTTAAATTATTGATTACTAAATAATCATATTTTTAAATAAATAAATAAAACAATGGGAAATTATTATTTCCCACACACACACACACACATATACACACTAAAGTAGCATCTTTAAAAGGAAACGTAAAAATTACTTTAAATGGGATGTCTAATCAACTCCAATTTAAAGGTTTTGAAAGATGTTTTGCTCGACACATAATTAGTCTCCTTTAGAAATTTCAATGGGCATTTAAAAGAATTTTTGTGGACGTTCATTGAAAGTATTTCTTTAGTTTCAATGAAGTCATCATGGATGTTCCAATGGTGATAAATATGGACATTGTTATAGTCTTTTTCATGGTTATAACTTTAAAATGCCACCTTACACCTAAATTGCAAAAAGTGTGAAAAAATGAAAAAATAGAAAATAAATTGTTTTGATTGCAAAATAGGTTGTAATATGGATGATATTTTCCATAAAATATTGTAGTTATTCCCATTAACCCTTCTCTTTATCTTTTCCTCTTTTGTTTCTTTCCCTTACCACTCATGCACAAAATGTACTTTTTGCATGGCCTTGTGATGCCTACTCTCTCTCTCTCTCTCTCTCTCTCTCTCTCTCTCTCGTTGTGGTTATCATCTATAGGATGTAAACAAGTTGTGGTTATCATCTATATGATGTAAACAATAATTGCATGTCTTAACAATACAGTGGCATATGCCATGATTGGGATTTCATTCCACCTTAATATTCTCCTTCTCATTGTGTGCATGTTGGAGGTGCATGTTATGAATAATCCAACGTGCATAATAATTGTTGCAAGACAAAGGTAATTTATAAGGCATTACCTTCACCAAAATCTTTACCAATCTAAAAGTTGGCTTTGGGTTGCAAGTCCTCAAGTTGATGTGATACAATCCTCCATCACTCTAATACTGACATCGTTGATGGTGTTTGTGTCATGTCTTATGGGACCTATTTGGCTTTTGGTTGTTATCTATGTGATGTCAATAAAAATTGCAAGTCTTAATAACATAGTGGCATATCTCATCATTGGTATCTTATACAACATTAATATTCTCCTCTAATTTTCTGTGTTATGAATAATCTCACATGCATAACAATTGTGAGATGGAGGTGGTTTATCAAGCATTACCTTCACCAAAAGTTTCACCTATCCAGATGTTTGCTTTGGGATGGAAGTCCTCAAGTTGATGTGATAGTATACTCTGCCACTCGAGTACTAACATCACTGGTGGTGCCATCCCTTCTGGGCTCTAGACTTTGGATTGTGTTGGTTTTGGTGCCATGATCCCTTGTGAGATCTTTGTGGATTATTTTTGTTATCTATGTGATTTCAATAATAACAAAATTACAATTCCTAACACTACATTAGCATATCTAATGATTAGGATTGTGTTCCATATTAATAGTCCTAGTTTTGTGTGTGTTAGGTCTATGTTTTGTAAATAATTCCACATGCATAACAATTGTGACACAAAGGCGATGTATAAGGCATTACCCATACCAAAAGGCTTGCTAGTGAAGAAATCGTGTTTAGGGTGCAAGTCTTTGGGTTCATGGGATAGAATCTTTCCTCACCTAGATACTAAGTGTGAAAAAGGTCACCAATTGGAATGTTATTGGTGTCTTTAATATGGAGGTATGAGCACTCTTATTATGATCCCAAATGGGGTTATTAGCATCTTATATTGAGATTAAGACATTTTGACACTAATAGTGATTTCATTTGTCTTGAATCATGTAGCAGATGTTAAATGAATAATACCCAATTTAGAAGGATGCCTTATTTTGCTAAAAATGAGCATAAGATTTATAATTAGTTTCATTCCAAACTAAAGATCTATCATTATCTCAACTACAAAATTTAGAGCAAAAGTTGTACTATAAATACATGTTATTATGCAAATCAAATTTTGTACAAGTTTTCATCTCCTAGTTTCTATCATGTACGTTATTAGCATCTTATTAGGATTAAGAAATATTTTGATACCAACAAGGACTCTATATCATGTGCAGATGTGCATTGAAATTCAATAGAAATATATCTTAACTACTAAGAAACCATATCTATCTATACACAGATATCAACATTTATCTCAACTCTTATAGTAATTGTACATCTTAAGATCACATCGGCAACTAGCTCTAACTTCCTGTTATGGAAATTGCAAAAGCATTGACTCTTTGGGGTTGATGATCTATCCCAATTCAAAGTTCATGGAAACGAACATATAACAAGTCTAAAGTGAATCGCATTCCATAAACCTTTGGTTTGTGTAACTTAGAGAGTGGTGATGAGCCAAATTGCCATCCTAAGGTAGGCACTCAATTGATGGCAAAGTTTCAATGACAGATTGGAGTCCAAGCAGTTTTTAAATTTAAGCTGTATATTCCTTTAATGTCTCTCTCAAATCGAAGGCATTTATAAAAATTGAGTGGGAGATATTTCTATGTCTGGATCCAGTGTAAGAAGTTGAACCATATGATGCACACATACCAACTATACCAAAACTCCTAACTAGTGATTCACATCAAGATTGAAGATTGGGATAACTGAAAAAGGGGATCGCATGATCTAATTAACGTATATGTTGGCACAATGGCCTTAACAACATCTAGCCAAACTCTATCAATGCATGCATAACCTAACTAGTGATTTGCATCTAGATGGTATAGCAAAAAGGGTACATGACCTTAACAAATTCTATGTTGGCACAAATGGTCTTGGACAGCATTGAGCCAGAATTCTATCAATGCATGCAAAATTTTAGTCCTTACCTATTAGAATAACAAGTACTAACGTCACAGCATTGATTTTATAAGAATTTATCTTTATAAAATATCGAGACAACATAACCCTTGTCTCAAATTAGTCTCTAACATTAACTTCATACTTTGTATAGGTGAGAGACCCATTCCACATATACTCTATATCAGTGAGAGGATAGAGGACCACTAAGAAGCCTTATATAACACATGGAAGTCATTGTTTTGAATGCAATCATTGGAAGATATTATAACATCAAGAAAGATAAAAGACACAATTAATCATAGAAGCTTTAGTTTAATATGCCATGTTATTCAATCCTTATAAATTTGTTCCCCACTTATGGTTCTATAGTTTACAATCTAAGCACAAGCTTGGAGATTTTCATAATTTTATATGCACAAGCTTGGAGATTTTCATAATTTTATATGCACAAGCTTCAAAAACATGTAAATAGGTTAATCTACAACATTCTTCCTCATGTGCTCTTTATCACTATATATCATAAACACCTAAAGTAAGTGATTTGTCTCACATTTCAATATCCACCTAAAAATTTTGCCATGTATAATACCTCTTATAGGCCCTAATAATACCTCTAACATTTTGCTTAATGATATAATATATTTTAGCTTGATATAATATATTTTAGCTTGCATCCTCACTGAAAAACTAACAAAATTCCTTGTAAGATCGAAAACAATGCCACATTCCTTGAGCTTCCAAGCAATTAATTTGCAAAGTCCGTGCTAATTGCACATTTCACTTATCATTCATTACAATTTTTTTTTAGCAACCTTTCATTTTGTTGAATCCCTGTGCTCAACCTAATGGCCACATGTTTAATTCTTTTAATAGTTCCAGTAGTCCTATTATTTTTTTCTTTCATATATAGAGCCAGGGTTAAATGTAGTTCATATTGCCCTTAGGGACATGCAATTTCTGCCCACACTTCACAGACAGGCCCTTGCTTTGTGGATGCCACGGGAATAATGTAAGCATGCCACGTGTAGCTTGTCTGTACCACTCACTCTTCGACGTTGTTCCATTACCACATGGATGTCATATGCACGGTGACATCAGAATGTAAGCATTATTGCTTAAAACGCATGCATTTTCAGCACTGGATACAAGCCCTTGCTTTGCAGATGCCATAGGGAATAATCTGAACATGCCATGTGGTGCTTACCTATACATGGAAGCCCCAGATAAAAGATAATTATTCACGTCCTAAATATAGTCAACTTAAAAAATATCTAGTCATGGACACAACACAACACTATGTTGGTTAGATCTCACCTACTTGGAATTCACTGCATTTATATGCAATGCACATTGAAATCTCTTTTCGTGAAGTTTTTCCTAGTCCGGAGATTATAGTGATTTGGTATATGCTATATGTCTATGGTCATAGACCTATAAGAATTTAAGGTGCATACGGTCTATTTCATTCTCTGCCAAGAATAATGCCCTGCTTATAGCACAGCCATATGTTATGGTTATATTACTAGAAGCATTTAATGTGCATACATTTTATTTTCATTTTATAGCAAGAATAATGCAATGCTTATAACACAGCAATGACCCTATAGAGCAAAATATATAGTTTCAAAAGAAACATCAAGTTATAGATACATGTTGGGCTGGCAGAGAAATTTAGAAAGTTGGTATTACCAACTCATTTGCTCATAGTGACTAGTAGTTTTGGCACGTTAATGCTTGTGGAAAAGTCGGCTGTTTCTTGTCCAATGCTATTTGCAAGGTAAATTGGTAAAGGTTGATGTTATGCTCTTGCATAGTTTCAGGACAATTTATCAACCACGGCATGAATTGAGGGTTTTTCATTTGCTCCTCTCTTTTTTCCATGACAATTTTATAAACATCAAAGTACTCAAAGCAACTCATCACTATTAAGCAGATATAGGATTGGGTCCATCTCTTAACCTATACGTCTGTATGTTTGGCCCCACCTATCCTTATTGCATTTATAAAGTTACCAGGCTAACATGGTGTTAGTTAGTGGGCCTCCATAGAATTTTTCATATCATAGGACCTGAATTTGCGTAGCGTGATCATTGGAAGCTTGCAAGGCATGAAGATCAACCAAATGAGATATTAAAAAAATCTATGAACAACTAAAATGCAACTTACGAAAAATACAAGGATTATCTTATTACATACGATCCAAAGATGCACTGAATCCCAACTCAATATGAAACCAGCAGATTATATATGATACAAAGATGCACCGAATTCCAACTCAATATGCAACCGGC
>SNQJ01S0071087.1:74676-88224 GCA_010110895.2 Picea sitchensis
CACTTTCTACTACCTTACCTAATCACATTAAAAAATTATTGTAAGGATATGTAATTGCCACGTTTAAATGATTAAGTAGGATTAAACCGTGGCATCTAAATAAATGCCCACTTTCTACTACCAGTCTGTCGTCTGATGCCCACGCGTTCCATTTATCAACCTAATGCAGCCAAACGTTTCATATTACCAGACGTTTTATATTGAAGGCACGCGTTCTCAGCCGATACCTTTCAGCATTCTCATCCACGAGTTAACGATTGTGCTAGTATTACTTTATATCACTACTACCACACTCTCGTAGAGTATCACTAAATAAAGATTTATTAAGTCTAAAATACACAATATTAATATAGCTTTAAGTAAATCTTTACTTTTAAAGTTGAAGGAACCATAAATTCAATATCTCTGGTTTTGGGAAGACTCAATTTGGGGTTATAAACCTAACAAATTTCTTGACAATATCAAAATAGATTTAAATTGTTTGGATTCTTTGAATTGGCCTTTGACGCACTAATTGAAAGCCACAAACGAGTGAAGTATTGATGTTACAAGTTGTATTTTTTTTTATTGTTTTCCATGATCACAAATTGGAGCTTAAACTGGATCTGTTGCCTTTACCTTGACTCTGGTCTCTGGTGTCGTATCCTTTTCGACTTCTAAAGGTGCCCTTGCAGGGTATTGAAAAACCGAATCAGGTTAAACTACTATTGGTGGTTCAACCACACTCGGTGGATCCATCCGCGCTGCTTGGGGTTGACGTGCGTGACCGGACAATGGCGTTATGCATGTGTATTATGGTCATGTATGAGGTGTAGCTCGCGTTGTCTACGTGATTGATTGCTTGACCTTACTTGAACAGGATCTGTTCTATAGATTGTACGTCCTATTCTTCGTAGATTCCTATACAATCATGCACACAAATCCGGAAGATGAACTATGGCTCTCGGGCCAGAGCGCGCCTCTTCTTGTGGGCTTGATAGCTCGGACACATTGTGCACTATTTTGGTTTGTGGGTTATGCTCGTGGCTTGGGTGCTGGTGGCGGTGCAGGTAGTGCACTGCATGACAGGATGAGGATGAGGCTCTCCTTTATTCAATCTACAACTCGCAAGGCCTCACGCCACTTTCACTGAAATTCACACCTCCCATAGATCCTAGCATTATCTGGAGAGCTTACACCTACCGTAATTCCCAGCATCAACTGGTGAGCTTACAAGTAAAGAATAGAGAGGATATGACGGTCGATATCACAGGAAAAGTGGTGTGGGTTCGAAGCCACCCCACCATGCCATTAGCCATGTTGTGCTTGAGTGTTCTTCTTCTGATACTGAGGGTTCCGAGCATGGTAATGTTCTTCTGGGCCCTCTTGCTCTCCACCGCAGGTCAATGGGATACACCACATAACACATACTTCCTTCGGCATAGGTGGCAGGTATCTATTTCATCAAGCATTTGGCCTCATCCTCCATTGACATGCCATTTGGGTAGGGCATAGCAAAGATGGAACCCTAGCGAACAGCTTAATATTCTATTCAAGCCCACCGAATGAACCAAGGGTGGCGTTGCTTATGGGAAT
Source organism: Picea sitchensis (assembly GCA_010110895.2). Lineage (NCBI taxonomy): Eukaryota > Viridiplantae > Streptophyta > Pinopsida > Pinales > Pinaceae > Picea > Picea sitchensis. The sequence goes on from SNQJ01S0071087.1 coordinate 76,252, forward strand.
GTTTGTTGGCTCTTTCAGGACTCTTGAAACCTTTGATGTGGGCTCTTTGTGTTCAGTTTTTTATTTTATTTTTCTTTTCCCAAATGGATGAGGGTTGTTAATTTATCCGAGTTGTTGATTCCTTAATTTGAGAAATGCTTGCTCGTTTGACATGCGATATGTTTTTGTTAGTGTTTCAGGTTTGTCTTTTGAAGTGTTTCTCTGTTGTATTTTTATTATTATTATTTCTCAACTATTGGATTATATTCACATAGGAACACTCCACGATAACTCTTAGCTGGTCTTACTTTATTTCTTGTCCATATTGGCAAAGATAAATGATGTGCATTCTAGTTTTTTTCCATGAATTAGAGTTGGGTTCATACTTTACTTGTATGTTGCAGGGGGTGCACCTTTTTCTCAGCAGAGGAACTACTCCCCTTTTTACATACTCATCCAGACCCCATTTACTCGATAGACAAGGCACTGGTGTATGTAGGGGCACGGTGTGGTATGTCAGCAAAAGGGATGGAAAAGATCCTCTTTATGAAGTAAAAAGAGAAAACTTGCCCCTTGAGAGATAAGGGTTTCTTAATAATAGGGTTTTCTCTACAATAACATAGTTTTGGCTTCCAATTTTGATCTGAAAGTGTTGAAATGGCAGGGTTTACGAGGTGGGTTTTAATGGCTTTAATGACTATCCAATTATTTTGCATTGACATGGACTGGAATGGCCAGATCAAAGGCAGATTCTTCTGCAATGTGTGCGCTGATGGATCCATGGGACCCGAAGACTATTTTCTAGAAGGAAAGATCTCTTTATTTTTGGACCATAAAATCCTAAATATCAGTTAGCAGAGGTTGCTAGATCTGGCACTTTTCTGCAAGAGTTAGATGTGGGGAATTTTTTTGTAAAATTATATGTTATTGACCAAACCATAAATATTCATTTTTTCTCTGGAGATTTGATATATGTCGAATGAAATACCATCTCAAGAATTTTTCTTTTTATCAAGCTCTGGCCTATTAATTCAACTTTACAGGTTTTTTTTTGTTGGAATTTTAAGACAACTTCCTTAGCATTTTATTTATTCTTCCAATTGTTTGGATGAAACCCTGTTCTGAGATTTTCATTATTTTTACTCGTAATCTTATTAGTTCTCCCCCTTGGATAAAAAAAATTGAAACCATAACCATTTTTTTTCTCAAAATTTATTTTTTTAGATGGAATCTTGTTCTAAGAATCTGATGCTTCTATATGTTATATGTAATTGAACAGATTGTACATTTATGTGGGTGGTCATACCATTTGTAAGGCCTTTGTTTCAAGGCCTCAATAAAATAATCAATATTTCCTAATCTCCTACTGAAATAACTGCAATTTAGTTTAGAATTTTCTATCATGATTTTGTTTTTACCATACTGAAATAGCTACAATTTAGTTTAGAATTTTCTATCATGATTTTGTTTTTACCAGAAATAAACTGGTAAATAGATGGTAAGTACACAACATGGTAAATTAGACGGCATAATAACCATAGCATAATAATAACATCCCATCATGATAATAACAAACCAATTGGTAAAATACCTACTTCGACCTGTTGGTTGTTTGATGTTGTCACCCCTGGTTCACTTGTTCGTGTTATTTCCCAAACTGCCCAACTGAATATTAACCTCTCATACAACTACGAATATCTTCTCATACAACTACGAATATCTTCTATGGCTCCCTAGCTTCAAGAATATTTGCGGTTTTTTGGCCCCTGAGCCCAAAGTTCCCAGCAACAACAGTGCCCCTATGAGAGTTCCCCAAAAACAAATTGTTCTTTCAATTTCCTCATCTCTTTCAGAATTCCATCCTCCTTCTTCTTCCCCAAATTTTCCCCAAAACAAATACCCATCTCCTAGTCCTCTCCCCTCTTCCTTATCCTCCTCTCTTGAATCCCCCCCTCCCCCCTCATTCAATTCCCGAACTGACTTATCCCTTTATTAATTCCCCAACTTATCCCTTTATTAATTCCCCAATAGCCTTATTCCTTCATTAATTACTTCACCTATCATTAATAATAAAATAAGAAAAAATCTCATTGAATCTATTTTAATAATTAATTAAATTTTAAATTAACAACTATAATAAATAAATAATCAAATTGGGTTGTTACAAAACCTCTAGGAAAGAGGTAAAGTTTTTGAATTCGCATTAAATCTAAAATTTTGAAAATTTATACCTGGCATCAAAGTTTTCTTCGTAAATAACCGTCTTGGTGAAGATGGAGTTGGTATTTCAGTTCAATAATACTTGGGAGAGGTAGTTGGCCTTGTTAGGTGTTGATGATTACAGTGATGTGAGACATTCTCCGAGACACAAACCTGAGAGAGAGCCCCTGAGAGGGGTGTGTGGTTCATATCTGAGACAGTGTTGGAATGTAGAGATGGCTTCCTTCTTACAGAGAGTTGAGAATAACTATCAATGATTCTCCTGTGTAACGCAGTGAGAAAGGATATGTGTTGAGTTGGACGTACCTATGGCTGAGCACAAGGATGGAGTCCTTGCAAAATTTCAAGAATTCAAAACTCAGGTTGAGAACCAGGCTGGAAGAAAAATAAAAGTATTAAGATCAAATAATGGAGGAGAATACACGGATTTCAAAAGTTTTTGTATTGAAGCGGGGATAAAGAGGGAGTTCACAGTTTCTTACAAACCTCAACAAAATGGGGTTGTTTAAAGGAAAAACGGAACTATCATTGAGGCAACCAAAGCAATGATACATGATCAGAGTCTACCTATGACTCTATGGGAAGAAGCATGTATGACAACAGTGTATGTTCAAAACAGAAGTCCTCATCAATTCCTGAAGAACACTACTCCAGAAGAAGCCTTCACCAGAGTGAAGCCTGAGATTGGACACTTCATAATATTTGGGTGTCTTGTATATTTTCATGTACCCAAAGATAAGAGATCTAAGTTAGAACCTTCAGGGAGAAAGAGCACATTTGTAGGATACAGTGAATCCTCAAAAGCATATCGAATCTACGTTCTTGGTCAGAGACAAATTGAAATAACCAAAGATGTTACCTTTGAAGAAGTATCCTTCCAAATATCCAAAGAATATCAGATAAAAATTGATAGTGAGACAATGCCTTCTCCCCATTCAGCAGTTCATAGGGAGACAGAGATTATTCTAGCTGATCCAGTAGCTCCAGTTGATCCAGTTGTTCCATCCAATTCAGTTGCTCCCAGTGACATACCCAAAGATATTACAGTAGGAAAAAAAGCCTTGCTTGGGCCCGACAAACTATACAAGAAGCAGAGGGACATAAAGTCCCTCAAGGAACAACCAGAGAGAGCAAAAGACCGGAGATATTCTCAAGATACCTTTCAACCATGACCCACATCATTGACTTAGATCCATCTTGTCATGGAGAAGCTTCAGGTGAACAAGTATGGAAAGATTCCATGACTGAAGAATACCAATCTATATTGAAAAATGATGTATGGGATATTGTTCCAAGACCAGAGGGAAAGTATGTAATGACGTCCAAATGGATTTATAAAATCAATCATGCAGTTGATGGAAGCATCGAAAAATACAAAGCGAGATTTGTAGCTAGAGGGTTCTCACAAGTAGAGGGAGTTGACTATGACGATACTTTTGCTCCAGTAGCCCGATACACCTCCATTTTTTCTATCATTGCACTAGTTGCTCTCATGGGTTGGAAGAGACACCAAATGGATGTAAAGATAGCCTTTCTCAATGGTGAAATTGAGGAAGAAGTTTATATCGAGAAGCCAAAAGGATTCATTATACACAACAAAAGATCTCATGTATGTAGGTTGAAGAAAGCCCTATATGGTCTAAAACAAGCACCACGTGCTTGGTATGAGAAAATGGATGGATTTTTGATGATTTTGGGCTTCAAAAAAAGTGTTGTTGATCCAAACTTATATTATCATATTGATGGCAATGAGTGTTTGATTTTGGTCCTATATGTGGACGACCTTTCCCTCACTGGTTCAGAGAAACTCATTGTCGAATGAAAACAAGCATTGACTGCTAAATTTGAAATGAAGGACTTGGGGTTGATGCACTACTTCTTGGGACTAGAAGTATGGCGGAGGAGAGATGATATTTTCCTAAGTCAAGGAAAATATACTGTGGAGATATTGAAAAAGTTCGGCATGACAAAATGAAAATCCATGCCCACTCCAATGGTAATGGATTTGAAGAAGATGAGTGATATTGATTCAGGAGAGGTAGATCCACGCTTATACCAACAGCTGATTGGATCACTGATGTATCTTGTTAACACCAGATAGGACATTTGCTATGCAGTGAATGTGCTTAGCCATTTTATGATCCAATCGAGACAGGCACACTGAATAGTTGCAAAACATGTATTGAGATACTTACGAGGCATAGTTAGTTATGGCCTAAGATATGCCTCGAGTGTAGACTTGAGCCTGCAAGGATATGTTGATGCAGATTGGGCAGGAAGCACAATGGACAAAAAAAGCACCATCAGTTGTTGCTTCACTTTAGGGTTTGCCATGGTTTCCTAGTGTAGCAGAAAAGAGAGCTCTGTGGCATTGAGGACTGCAGAGGCAGAGTACACTGCATTGAGTGTAGCATTCCACAAAGCAGTGTGGCTTCGCAAACTTCTGACTGAATTATTCGATCATGAGATGGATCCTACTACTATTCATTCTGATAACCAAATTTGTGTAAAGCTCTCTCAGAAACATGTTTTTCATGACAGATCGAAACACATCGAGATAAAGTATCACTATATCAGAGACATGGTGTAGAGGAAGACAATACACGTGCAGTATCTTCCTATTCATGAACAGATCACAAATATCTTCACCAAACCACTTTCCAAGACAAAGTTCGAGTATTTCCATGAGAGACTTGGCCTAGTGGAGAATGCCTCCCTAGATGAGAGGGAGTGTTGATGATTACAGCTACGTGAGACATTCTCCAAGACAAAAACCTGAGAGAGAGCCCCGACGAGGGGTGTGTGGTTACTATCTGAGACAAAGCTGGAACATAGAGATGGCCTCCTCCTTACAGAAAATTGAGAAGAAATTCGGATGATTCTTTTGTGTAACGCAATGAGAAAGGAGACTTGTTGAGTTGGACGTGTATGTGGTTGAGCACAAGGTGAACGTGTGAATTCCCATAGAGTTGGATGCATCATCGTGACACAGAGATGAAGATGATGTATTAGCCTCCTCTGAGAAGAGAGTTGATATGATGATCTCCATATGACTCTCATTTGTAATGCAGTGGGAAAGAAGATCGGTTGAGTGGACGTCCATGTGGATCAGCACAAGTGAACGTGATCCTAGTGGTTGAGCACTAGCGAGTGTGGTTCTCCTGTGAGATGTAGTGAGATAGAGATATGGATATCCCTATGGATGTGCCTTTAGTGGATAAGCACTAGTGGGTGTATGATATCCCTTGCTATATTTTTCAAGAGTCAGCCTTCCTGTAACCCTAAATGTAATGTAAAGGGTACAAGTCAGCCCCACCTTAATGTAATTGATAATTAATGTAAAATATAATTAATCTAGTTATTATTAATTATATTATGAGTTAGAGAGGTCGACCATGTTGTTCCAATAAACACTTATGTTGACAGATCAAGTCTAATATAAGTAAAGGTAGATTTCCCATTGAGGAATCATATCTTTGGTGTGAGTTTGGAAATTTCAGCAAGTACATCTTGTTGGGAAAAGTGCACACCTCTCTTGGGCGACAGTCTTCTAGGGTTTGCAAGCACCTTCTTGTGTGCTAGGTTTTCTTGGTGGTGAAGGTATTTCTCTTGAAGAATATAGCAAAGGATTTGGCTGGGTTTTCTTCCCTTGTTGAGAAGGGTTTCCCAGGATACTTCTTGTGTTCTTGTGCATGGTGTTTCTTCTTGTGTTTTTGGTTGCTGCAACATGATTGTTTATGGTTTAAGTTAAATGCTAAAAAAAAATGAACTTCATGCTCAAACCTTTCTTATTGAAAAATCAACATGGTATCGGATCATAGGTCTTGAAGAACCCATTGCACAAACAACTTTGATCCATCCTCTCTCTCCTGCAGAAACCGTACGACCCTCCTAGGGTTCCCAGAAAATTCATACGTCCTACCCTTCTGAGAGTTTTTAGCACTTGGAACTTGGACATTGGGGCTAAAAAGAGCATAGGTGTGTATGACCTCCTTCGGTGCACCTCCAGCCAATCTCAAACTGCAATTCTGAGCATTTTGACTTTTTGTCCCTAGGGTTTCGCTAATTTCTACAGAAAATTTCATAATTGAGTTTTTTCAATTCCTTGAAGGAGCTATTCAGCTTACCAGTGCTATAATATCCTTCAAAGGCTTATTGTTGGCATTCATAAGTCAAACAAAACCTAAAAGTGCTATCCTAGCCTAGTTGTTAGGTTTTCTAGCCTAGTTGACAAGGGTTTCTGAAGAATCCAAAATTAAAATGAGAAAAACCATGATGGGAGGCAAGCTTGATGGTTCAAGCAAAGTCGGTTCCAAGAAGACAAGACCTCAAGGAGATGAAGACATTAATATCTTAGCACTCTCAGGTATGGTCCCTACCAATGATAATACTTGGTTAGTTGATAGTGGTGCCTCCAGGCACATGACCAGTCTTAGAGATTACCTAACACATTTTGTTGAGAAAGAGACACATCTACATGTTATCCTTGGGGATGATGCCAGATATAATGTGAGAGGAGTTGGAAATTATACCTTCCAACTAGATTCATATATGTAGCTTCAATTAAAAGAAGTATTATATGTACCCGGAATGAAGAGGAACCTTGTCTCTATTTCTACCTCAGAATACAAAGGCTACAAGGTTACTTTCTCAGATTGAAGAGTTCTTGCATGGCACAGAGACTCTCATATAAATTGTGCCAAGGAAATTGGTGTCTGAGAAAACAGCTTGTATAGATTAACCATCAAAATAGTCCAGGCCCTGCTACATGACACTATCAGCTTGAGTGAGTTATGGCATAGAATACTTGCTCACATTCATTATACAACTCTCCCAGCTCTAGGGAAAATGGTAACAAGTCTACCAGAAATACAGATTCAGCATAAAGGTGTTTGCAAAGGTTGTGCTCTTGGAAAAAATGTTAAAGGATCCTTCTCAAGCAATGACAATAGATCCNACTTGATACATTCAGATGTGTATGGGCCAATGACTATTTCATCTCTGAATGGGTACTTCTACTATGTACTCTTCATAGATGATCACTCTCAGAAAACTTGGATTTACTTTCTGAAGAACAAGGATGGAGTCCTTGCAAAATTTCAAGAATTAAAAGCTAAGGTTGAGATCCAGACTGAAAGAAAAATCAAAGTATTAAGATCAGATAATGGAGGAGAATACACCTCAAAGGATTTCAACAATTTTTGTATTGAAGCAGGGATCAAGAGGGATTTCAAAGTTCCTTACAACCCTCAACAAAATGGGGTTGTTGAAAGGAAAAACAAAACTATCATTGAGGAAACCAAAGCAATGATACATGATCAGAGTCTACTTATGACTCTATGGGCATAAGCATGTATGAGAACATTATATGTTCAAAACAGAAGTCCTCATTAGATCCTGAAGAACATTTCTCCAGAAGAAGCCTTGACCAGAGTGAAGCCTAATATTGGACACTTCAGAATATTTGGGTTTCCAGTATATTTTCATGTACCCAAAGAGAAGATATCCAAGCTAGAACTTTCAGGGAGAAAGGGCACATTTGTAGGATACAGTGAATTCTCAAAATCATATAGAATCTACATTCCTGGTTAGAGAAAAATTTAAATAAGCAGGGATGTTATCTTTGAAGAAGAAGTAGCCTTCCAAAGATTCAAAGAAGATCACATGGAAATTTATAGTGAGACAATTCCTTCTCCCCCTTCAGCAGTTCAGAGGGAGACAGACATTATTCCAGTTGATCCAGTAGCTCCAGTTGTTCCAATCGATCCAATTTCTCCAAGTGACATACCCATAGATATTACAGTTGGACATAAAAGGCTTGCTTGGACCCAACAAACTCTACAAGAAGTAGAGGGACATAAATCCCCTCAAGGAACAACCAAAGAGAGAAAGAGACCAAAGAGATTCTCAAGCTATCTTTCATCCATGACCCACATCATTGAATCAAAGCCATCTTGTCATGGAGAAGCTTCAGGTGAACAAGTATGGCAAGATGACATGACTGAAGAATACCAATCTATATTTAAAAATGATGTATGGGATATTGTTCCAAGACCATAGTGAAAGTCTGTAGTGACTTCCAAATGGATTTATAAAATCAAGTATGTAGCTCATGGAAGCATCGAAAAATACAAAGAAAGATTTGCATCCATAGGGTTCTCACAAGTAGAGGGAGTCGACTATGACGAGACTTTTGCTCCAGTATCCCGATACACCTCCATCTATTCTATCATTGCACTAGTTGCTTCCATGGGTTGGAAGCTACACCAGATGGATGTAGGGACAACCTTTCTCAATGGTGAAATTGAGGAAGAAGTTTATATTGAGAAGCCAGAAGGATTCGTTATACACAACGAAATATCTCATGTATGCAGGTTGAAGAAAGCCCTATATGGTCTAAAACAAGCACCATGTTCTTGGTACGAGAAAATGGATGGATTTTTGATGAGTTTGGGCTTCAACAAAAGTTTTGTTGATACAAACTTATATTATCACATTGATGGCAATGAGTGTTTGATTTTGGTCCTATATGTGGATGACCTTTTACTCACTGGTTTGTAGAGACTCATTTCCAAATGCAAACAAGCATTGACTGCTAAATTTGAAATGAAGGACTTGGGGTTGATGCACTACTTCTTGGGACTAGAAGTATGGCAGAGAACAGATGAGATTTTCCTGAGTCAAGGAAAATATACTGTGGAGATATTGAAAAAGTTTGGCATGATAGAATGAAAATCCATGCCCTCTCCAATGGTAATGTATTTGAAGAAGATGAGTGATACTAATTCAGGAGTGGTAGATCCACACTTATATTGACAGTTGATTGGATCACTGATGTATCTGGTTAACACCAGACCGGACATTTGCTATGTAGTGAATGTGCTTAGCCAGTTTATGAGCCAACTAAGACAGACACACTAGATAGTTGCAAAAGATGTATTAATATACTTACGAGGCACAGTTAGTTATGGCCTAAGATATGCCTCCAGTGTAGTATTGAGCCTGCAAGGATATGTCAATGCAGATTGGGAAGGAAGAGCAGTGGACAGAAAAAGCACCTCCAGTTTTTGCTTCACTTTAGGGTATACCATGGTTTTTTGATGTAGCAGAAAATAGAGCTCTGTGGCATTGAGCACNACGAAGCAGTGTGGCTTCGCAAACTTCTGACTGACTTATTCAATCATGAGATGGATCCTACTACTATTCATTGTGATAACCAAAGTTGTGTAAAGCTCTCCGAGAACCATGTGTTTCATGACAGATCGAAACACATCGAGATAAAGTATCACTATATCAGAGACATGGTGTAGAGGAAGACAGTACACATGCAATATATTCCTACTCATGAACAGATCGCAAATATCGTTACCAAACCACTTGCAAAGACAAAGTTCGAGTATTTTCGTGAGAGACTTGGCCTGGTGGAGAATGCCTCCCTAGCTGAGAGGGAGTGTTGATGATTACAGTTGTGTGAGACATTCTCAAGGACACAAACCTGAGAGGGGTGTGTGGTTCCTATCTAAGATAGATTTGGAATGTAGAGATGGCCTCCTCCTTATAGAGATTTAAGAATAACTCCAGATGATTCTCTTGTGTAATGCAGTGAGAAAAGAGATCTGTTGAGTTGGACGTGTTTGTCACTGAGCACAAGGTGAACGTGTGAATTCCCATAGAGCTCGGTGCATCGTCATGAGACAGAGATGAAGATGATGTATTAGCCTCCTCTGAGTAGAGAGTTGATATGATGAACTCTAGATGACTCTCCTATGTAATGCAGTGGGAAAGAAGATTTGTTGAGTGGACGTGCTTGTGGATGAGCACAAGTGAACATGATTTTGGTGGTTGAGCACTAGTGAGTGTGGTTCTCCTATGAGACGCATTGAGATAGAGATATGGACATCCCTATGGATGTGCCCCTGGTGGTTGAGCACTAGTGGGTGTATGAGATCCCTTGCTATATTGTTCAAGAGTCAGACATGCATGTAACCCTAATTGTAATGTAAAGGGTACATGTCGGCCCCACCTTAATGTAAAAGATAATTAATATGGCTATTATTAATTATATTGTGAGTTAGAGAGGTCGGCCATGTTGTGCCAATAGATACTTTTGTTGACAGGTCAAGTCTAATATAAGTAAAGGTAGATTCCCCATTGAGGAATCATATCTTTGGTGTGAGTTTGGAAATTTCAGCAAGTACATCTTCTTGGGAAAAGTGTGCACCTCTCTTGGGCGCTAGTCTTCTAGGGTTTTCAAGCACCCTCTTGTGTGCTAGGTTTTCTTGGTGGTGAAAGTATTTCTCTTGAAGAATATAGCAAAGGATTTGGTTGGGTTTTCTTCCCTTGTTAAGAAGTGTTTCCCAGGATACTTCTTGTGTTCTTGTGCATGGTGTTTCTTCTTGTGATCTTGGTTGCTACAATATAATTGTTTATGGTTTAAGTTAAATGCTAAAAAGGAATGAACTTCATGCTTAAACCTTTCTTATTGAAAAATCAACATTAGTTTGTTGGATGTGATACCCTAAGTCGCTTAGGAGAAGCGCTTGAACCTTAGAAAGGATTTTTTCTAATTCATATATTGTTTATTTATGCATTTGAGGATTGTTTTTAGGATGTGCAAGGTGACTCTTGGTCTTAGAGAGTGTAACAGGTTGAAAGCAACTTATAATTTTGTTTCTTGGAAGCTTAAGTTACAAATGATTACAGAGGAAGTTGATCTTTGGGAGCATGTTCTGAAAGTGGTTCCAATACCTATCGATCTAGGATAAGTGACCACTCATCATACGAAGGAGGCTAAGGCCAAGAGGACAATCCCATTTTCATTGAAGGATCATTTCATCTCTCACTTTGCAAAGAAGGTGATAGATAAGGACATGTTTGAGGCTTTGGTTTCTTTATTTCATTTAAGTTCTTAGGTTTCTTGACAAATTCTCTTGAGAAAGAATATTTCAAACATTTGCATGAGCAATGTAGATATTATGGTGTGCCACATGATGACTATTATCATAAAGTTTAATGATTAGTTTGGTCCCCTCACCAAGACAAAGGTGGAATATAGGGAGTTTGTGTCCATTGCTTGGAATGCACTTGTCTCATCCCGAAGGCTTTTTGTTCAGGATGTCTATACCTGTGAAAATATTCCACGCTTTGAACAACTTTGGAATGATCTTGTACAAGAAGAAATAAAATTAGAGGCTTGTTCAAGGAAACAATACGAGGTAGATGAGATTGCTCTCATTGGGAAGATGAAGAAGGGTAGCAGGAAAGGATACAAGGAAGGAATAAGGATAGGAAAGAAGGATTTGAGTAAGGTGATTTGGTTTCAATATCACAAGATGGGATATTATGCAAGCTAGTGTCCATTGAAGAAGGGGGAGGTAAAAAAATAGGTTGCAACTAGGACTGTAGCAAGTGTAGAGGAGGATTCCTCTCACATTTACTTTTCCTTCTCCATGGACTCTTATTTGTCTCTTAACACTAGGTCTAGTGTTCTATGGTATGTGTACAATTGGGCTTCGAGACATATAACATATGACAAGTCACTCTTCAGCAAACTTCGGGAGGAAGAGGGAGGCAAGAATGTGGATCTTGGTGATGATGTTACTTATCCCATTAGAGGATTATATTTCATTTCCTTGCAAATGCCATCAAGTTGTGCTCTTGAGTTAAGTCATGTTTTATTTCTTCCTAGTTTTAAGAAAAATATTCTTTCATTTTCTTGGTTGGTATATCATTAATGTAAAGTTGCACTTGAAGGACAACAATGCACTATCAGTT
>SNQJ01S0071089.1:0-27632 GCA_010110895.2 Picea sitchensis
GTCCTAGTCATTTAATTTGTGAGATACAAATTAAAAGGTGACTTTATGATTAAAGTGAGGGTGAGTGAAGAGACACCAAATCTCAGCCACCCATCTGATCTAATCTCAACTGTTAGATTAGAAAAACCCTCACCTTCCCTCATGAGGTCGACTTGGGCAAGAGGGTGCACCCATTCTTGGGTAAGTTGAAGCATTCTTGTTGAGAGAACAAGAAGAGTTCAAGCATTCTTGTTGAGAGAACAAGAGAGAATAAGAGAGAGGTTGAGATGAAGAAAAGAGACAGCAACTACAATTTCTGAGAGTATTGGCATGCATTCCAAGGCTGTCGTATAGCATTTTATTGGCACAGAAATTGAGTCTTAGCAGATTTTTGGCATGAATTTCGAGATAGTCCGTACAACATTAATTGTTGGGACAGTCGTACAGTTGTACGGATTTCTGGTTCAGAAATCGAGGAGCAAAGCTACAGGAATTTCCAGATAAGTTTGTGTAAATATATGAAGATGAATATGCTATAAAAGAATTTCTCAGAAGCTCATAAATAATACAAAGCCCTCTCTCACTGGTTTTCCCCTTGTGGGTTTTTCCAGGGTCGAAATTAGACCGAATATCTTTGTGTCTATATTTTTTGAGTTTTGCATATTGCTGATATTTTATTTATGCGTTGAAAACGATGTTCAGAGTCCTCATGTTTCAGTTCTGAAGTTTATTTCTGTTAAGTTTTTATATGCTGAAACACCGCTGTAACATATGTTGAAACAGTGCTGAGACATATGCTGAAACAGTGCTGAGACATATGTTGAAACAATGTTGTAACATATGCTGAAACACCGCTGTAACATATGTTGAAATAGTGTTGAGACATATGTTGAAATAGTGTTGTAACATATGTTGAAACACCGCTGTGACATATGCTGAAACAATGCTGAGACATATGCTGAAATAGTGTTGTAACATATGCTGAAACACCATTGTGACATATGTTGAAACAATGTTGTAACATATGCTGAAACACCGCTGTGACATATGCTGAAACAGTGTTGAAACTGGAGTTTCGGCATTTAAATTTGGCTGAAAAATCAGCGAGACTGAAACTAGGTTGGGGTCTGAAAAAATTAACAACTGCTTCCAAGCCATATACCAACTTAAATGGGGTCTCTGTTGTCAACTTCTTGCAATTAGTTCTATAAGCCCATACTACTATTGGAATTCTTAAATCCCAATCATCTCTGTTGACACTAGAAATCTTAGTCAATTTTGTCTCTAATATCTTATTGAAAGCTTTGATTATACCATTTGCATATGGGTGGTATGGAGTGATCTTATGATGGTGAACTTCAAATTATTGAGTCAAGGATTCAATAGTTTTGTTGATGAAGTGTGTTCCTTGATCACTCATGAGGATCTTCGGGCATTCAAACCTGGTTATAATATCCTCAAAGATGAATTGTGCAATTGTAGTTGCACTACAGTCCTTAACTTCTCTTGCTTCTTCCCATCTGGTCAAATATTTTGTCGTAGTGATAATGTATCTAGCTCCTATGCACCTTCCTGGTGGGTTAATAGGTCCCACAAAGTCAATGGCCCACTTCTCGAATACTTTTAATGTTAATTCTGCTGCCAAAGGAATTTGATCCCTTCGAGAAGGCTTTCCTACTCTTTGGCATACATCGCAGGCTCTGTAGTATTGCTTAGCATCCGTGTGTAAAGTAGGCCACCAGAGGCTAGCTCTGAGAACCTTCTGCACTATTGCTTTCCTTGCATAATGTCCTCATGCAATTCCCTCATGTGCTTATTCTAGAATCAGTTGTCTTTCTGCCTCCATAACACATCTCCTCAAGATCTCATCTGGTACCATCTTATACAACTGTCCAGCTATAAGTTGAAAGTCAGATGCGCTAACTACCAGTTGTTTCTTTTGAATGACCGTGTGCTCGGGAGGTGCCATTCCTGTGGACAGAAACTGAACTATCTCAATGAAGTGATCATCGACTTTTTCGATGGCCAACAACTATGAATCTAGAAGTGTATCCTCGAGACTAGTAGGTTTCTCTCCATGTTCTAACCTGGATAAGTGACTAGGTCCTTTATTCATTCTTCTTGGCTTAACCACAATCTCAAAGTCATAATCCTAGAATAGTAGTAGCCATTTGCATATCCTCCCCCCCAACACTGGCTTGTTGACTAAGTACTTTAATACAGAATGGTCAATGAACATCTTAACATGTCCTCCCAGCAAATAGTGTATGAATTTCTGTAGCGCATAAACCATAGCCAAGCCTTGTCTTTCAATCGTAGTATAGTTTCTTTCAGCTGTAGAAATCTTCCTTCTTGCAAAGGATATAGGGTGGTCAATGTCTCCTGCACCCGGTTGTGCTAAAAATTCTCCCAATGCAATGGATGAAGCATCGACATGGGCATTGAATTCCTTAATCCAATATGGAAAAACCAATATTGGCGCAGTGACCATTTTTTTCTTTAGTGTGTCAAAACTCCGCTAGCATTCTTTTGTCCATTGGAACTTACTGTCTTTATTTAATATCTTCTCCATAGGTGTTTTTATTTATGCATAACCCTTAATGAACTTCATGTAGTATCCTCTGTGCCCCAATGCAGTGCACAACTGTCTAACTGAAGTGGGAGGAGGTAGATCAACAATGATGGAAATCTTGGAGGGATCCACCAACAATCCTTGTTTACACACAATATTCCCTAGAATCACTCCAAAGGGTGAAAATAAAATACATTTTTTCAAATTTAGGGCAATCTGACACTACCTGCACTTATCTAACATCAATCTCAAACATTCAATATGATATTTCATTAGGCTAAAAATAGTCCAATCATCAAATTATGCTTCCAAGAACTTGTGTAGAAAGTCCTTAAATGCTTCGACCACCACCCTAGAAAACATGGTTGGTGCACTCTTCAACCCAAAGGGCATCACAGTGTACTGGAACGAACCCCATTATGTTTCAAATGTGGTCTTATGTCTATCTTCCTTAGCAATCTTGATCTGATGATACCCTGAAAATCCATCTGTGAATGAGTATACCTCTTGTCCTCCTACATTATCTATAACTTCATCGGTAAAGGGTGTAGGGAATGGATCACGTAGACATGCATCGTTCAGTTTCCTTAAATCTACACAAATTCTAATTTCTCTTGTCTTCTTATCTTGGACCACCATAGGGCTAATCCATTCAGATTCTTCAATAGGTTCTATGTGTTGGATCATGTTTTCATTGATGCCAATGGTTTGATTGATTGATGTCAAGGGATTGATGTCAAGTGATTGAGTGATTGATTGATGTCAGTGGATTGATTGATAGGCTCTATTGATTGATGATTGATGAGAAATTTATATTTATTGTCCTTGATGAGAATGATAGATTTCAAGTAGAAACCAATTGATAAAGATGGATCAATAAGTTATCATTGATATGATGTATATATGAAGATGGATCAATGAGTTGTCATTGATGCATTATGAATATGGATTCTTTGATATATAATGCATAGATTGTTTGATGTAAAGATGACTCATTATTTTCTTGTCATGGTTGATAAGAAGTACAAATGGATGAACTCCAAAGTGGTCCCCTTATGGTGAAATCCCTCATGGGAAGACGCTTTGTGGTTGAGAGAACCCATGCCTGTATGTGGAATAATGAGATGAAGATCAATGATTTTGTTGGTGAACCTATCTCAGATGGACAGTGCTTGTCATTCCATTTCTGGTGGTATGTGGAATGTCACATAATTCCTCATGGTTTGAGAGTTATGGTCTTATGAAGTTAGAGGACCCCCATATGATGGCTTGAAGCCCCAAACGGTCAAAGAAGTCAAAGTGCTTGAAAATAAGAAATCATTATTTAAATAACAAAGTGAAGTGGAAAAGAAGAAATGATTATTTAAATGATAAAGTAAAATGACAATGTCAAAAAAGATTATTTAAATATTAAAGTGAGGTGACAAAATCAAGAAGGAATATTTAAATGGTAAAGTAATGGAGAACTTTCTATTTATGGAAAGTGATTAACCCTAAAATGAGGAAGTGACCTAGACGTGGGTTAAGTGACCTATAAGATGAAGAGTATAAATAAGAGGCTAGGGTCTCTTGTGAAAATACACTTAGTGAATATCTCTTGAGCATGATTGAAGATCTATTCTTAGAGAGAGATTGTCTAGAGGATCCCATGAGTGCATCAAAGTCTTGGCAAGTTTGAGGTCATGACAACAGAAGTCTCTGAAGTTCAAAAACCATAGTTTCTAAGGTATACGTGGGCTTCTTTGAGCTAGGGCATGCACATACGCAAGATGAATGAGGACAGGGCGCGTAAAGGGGATGAGGTCTTGAAGATATGTGGTTGAGCTGATGACATGCTCTTGGATGATGAAGCAGGTTCCAGATCTTCATTCTATGGACTCATATATGCCATAGAAACTCTGGTATGGTTGCATTATTTGTCTTGATGGATACTCTTGTTTGTGTGAGGTGAATGCTTGAGGCATTCTTGGTATGAATGTTGTGATGTGGTATGTGTTGGTTGATGGAGTGATTAACACTCTTATGACTCAATACTGATATGATGGCTATAGTATATTGGTTGTTTATACATGATTGAGTAGAATTCATATTGTGTGGTTGAGAAGTATGAGCAAGCTACTGGAGAGCTTAGATGTGTTGTGACTGACTGTGGGTTAGACTGGACAGTGAAATACATAAGAGAATGTGATTGTAGGTTGCAGAGGATCTGAGTTCCTGATGAAAAAGAAAAACCCTAAGCTTCTCAGAAGGTATATGCTTGTTGCAGTATAGACTGGCCACATACATACATGGGTTGCAGTACTGGTAGGGCACGTACATACACGTGCTTCACTACCGACAGATCACATACCTATGACGGATTGACATCTATTGAGGATTGTTTCCTCTTCTGAATTGGAGCTGAGTGTGTAAGATGAGTCTTTCATTATAGAGATGGTGCTCTTGTAGAGTTGTACTCTATTTAGTTGTAGATGATAAACCCAAGGATTGTATTCTGTAATAAAAATAAAATTGTACATACTTCTTGTGTTCTTTGTGTTCCTTGTGGTAATGACTTGTTGATGGTATATTGCTAATATATGTTGCTGATATGTTTTCACATTAAACTACTTATAAATGATAGCAATGAGTAATGATTTAATGGTGATTACTAACTAATGAGTTTTGTGTAAGAGGGAAGTTTTGGGAAAAAGAGCCCTACACTGTTCACCCCCCCTCTCAGTGTAGTCTGTGTGTCCAACGATATAATTCCTGCTTCCAACATTATATCCAATTCAATCCTAACTTTCTGCTTATATTTAGGATTTAGTCTATAAGGTCTCTTCTTGATAGGTATTGCATCTGGTCTCAAGGGGATCTTCATTTCTCCCATGGGCCCTTTAATGCCCTTCATATCAGTGAACTTGGTTGGGAACAAGTCCTGATATTCATGCAATAACTCTATGATCTTGATGATAGTAGCATCATCCCAATAGTCTCCCACATTTTCTAATTTAGGTGTTTCCTCTGTTCCAATATTAAATTTCTTAATTTTAATGGGTTGTCCAATAAAAGGTAGTTCAATCCCTAGTCCTTCTATGTCTCTGTGACCTTCAGCTTCTGCAATGTTAAAATATCTAGGGTCATCATCCTCATCAACATTAATATTGTAACAATCCTGTAACTGTTGAAGAGGCGCAGTCCATTCATATCCTTCTTGGGTAAAAGGGAGGTTAGGTGCCTCCTCAAAGACCTTTTTTCTCATAGTTTGTAAATCCTGGTCTATTGTAGGGTGTTGAAATTCAAATAAAAATGTAGTTATAAAGTTCTAAGTCACTCCATACCAGTCTGTAGTGATGAGGTGTAGTTATTCTTGAAGATACCAGTTGATAGGTGTAGTATCCAAGGTGTTAATGAACTTATGCACCCATTGTTCTTTAGGAGTGTTTCTCCAGGCCTCCTCAGAACTTCGCATGTGGTCCTTTGGACAAATCTGGCCTATGTATCAAACTTTGCATCCTTCTGCTTGATATGAAAAGTGCATTGTCAATAAGGTGAGACACTATGTCCACTCTACGATGTGCCTCTTATGTGCTCCCCACCATCTAGCTGGTGTGGCTTTCAATGCCTCATCCAGTGCCAAAATCCTCTGTTGTACTAGTACAATTTTCTCAAATTCAACTAGAAATGTCTCTAAATGATTCAAGACATCAAATGTAGGGAGATTGCTTACTTTTGTGCCAATCCAAAGAACTTCTCTGGTCAATCTAGCACACCTCCTCATAGAGACTGTTGACGTCAGAAGTCACTCCTGGATTGCAGTAGGAGTAAGCCTGAGGCCCATCAGTTTATGTCATGATTTGTTTATAAAGGGGGTGATCGAATGGAAGTAAACTCAGAACAATATCGCTCACTCAGAAAAATGGGTTGGAAAAGCAAGGACATGTGAGGTATTGATTCAACTTAAGCCAGTAAATTTGCATAGTGGTGAGTAAGTGGAGGGAAAGAAAGGGAAAAGTCTCAGATATGAGATCCTTTCAGACCAGAGAAACTTCAAAGTAAACCTCAAACCTTGTAGAACTAATACAATCAAACATTCATCTTATAGTTACAGCAATACCCAACTGGATCATCCATACCCGGGCTTTCAGATTCAGAGGAACAAGGAAAGGAGGAGGTTGGCCACCATTAAACAAGAAATCTCAAAATATCATTGTATAACCAGAGAACCAGAAGCTTTGTTAAATATTTACATTCGAGATCTTAGCTCTACCATCGATCCTTACAAAAATACAAAAACTGAGTATATATACTCAGATCAATTCTCCCCCTTGGCAGGAGAAGGGTAGATGAGACATTAAAGTCTAACTTAGCGTGTGTAGGTTCTTCTGGTCAGTCGAGGACATCAGATCAGCATGGCTCTTTTAGGAAAACCTGCACACAGGACAATCTTGGGCAGACTGTCTACCAGGACCTCCATGCCCTGCATTCATGGCTTGGGTTGAGGTCTCAACCACCTGCTCAATATCCATTAAATACGTTTTCCTTGGAGGGTGGCCGAGACTGAAAACATAAAGGGAGACCCAATGTCCTTTGAAATCCCTGTCGCTGGAATGCTGAAATGACTTTTCACATTTCGGGTTTCGGAGTTTCCTGATACAGTGGAAGAATGGCTCCCTTGTCTCTTGAACTCCCGGTAGCTGAAATGTTGAAATGGATTTTGGATGATTTTCTCGTTTCAGGTTTCGGAGTTTGCCGATGTAGTGGAAGAATGACTCCCTTGTCCTTTGAAATCCCAGTAGCCGAAATTCTGGAATGGATTTTGGACGTGTTTCTCATTTTGGGTTTCAGAGTTTCTCGATGCAACAGAAGAGAGAGACCCCGTGTCTTTTGAAATTTTGGTAGCCAAAATTCCGAAATGACTTTTCTCATTTCGGGTTTGGGAGTTTCCCGATGCAGTGGAAGAACGACTCCCTTATCTCTTGAAATCCCGATAGACGGAATGCCAAAATGACTTTTGGATGTTTTTCTCATTTCGGGTTTCAGAGTTTCTCGATGCAGTGGAAGAGAGAGACCCCGTGTCTTTTGAAATATCGATAGTTGGAATGCCAAAATGGATTTTGACTTAGTGACTTTGGCGATAAGAGGTGAGCCCATGCGCAAAACCTCATGAAATTCTGTGACTCAAGCTTACCCGATGATAGTGGATCTGCTCCATCTGTGGATCCTTGCCATTAAAAACAAAATGCCCGCTCGCTTGATTTTAATCCCGAAATGAACTTCTTCTATGTGCTGCGCTCGACGCTCATAACTTGCGAGAATTGGCGCTAACATTAGGCTCCATGGGGGATAGAGTCGTCCCTGCGATGCTCTAACAACTCCTTCTGCAGTTCCAGTTGCCTTCTGTTGGGTTATGGAGTCATTTATTAAGCCGAAAATAAACAGAAAAACAATAAAAACAATATTTACAAAAAATAGAGGAATCGTCTAAGGCTCAAACAAAACATTTCTTCGGGAAATGCCCATTAACTAGGTCGTTAAAAACTTCTTCACCCTCCAAATCCTGCAACATGTACGTGTTGTTTAAGCATACTTCATAGATTTTGAAGGGCCCGATCCAAAGGGCATAAAACTTTCTATGTTTTCCCCTATCTTGCCTGGGTGCATCCCACTTAAGCACCAAATCTCCAAGCTTGAATTCCTCCTTCCTGACCTTCCTGTCAAAGGCATGCTTGATCTTTTGTTGATGACTGTGAGCTGTGTCCATTACCTGCTCCCTGATCTGTTGCAGTTCCACCACTTGATGAATTCTTTTGACCATGTGGTATGGCTCTCCTTCATGATCTTGAAAGAATTTCGCTACAGGTAAAGTGAGCTGAGTGGGAAAAACAACCTCTGTCCCATAAACAAGTTGAAAAGGTGAGGTGCCCAGGGACTTCTTTGTTGTTACTCGATCATCCCATAGAGAAAACTTGAGATTTGAATCCCAGGCCCTCTTATTGTCTTCCAATAACCTTTTAATGAGTTTGATTAGACTTTTATTGGAAGATTCTGCCAATCCATTTACTTGAGGATAATAGGGAGTGGAGTGAATTAGTGAAATCTCGAACTACTCACAGAACTTAAACAGAGGCTCGGACTTGAAAGAAGAAACATTGTCAGTGACAATTCTGTTAGGACAACCAAATCTGGCTATGATATCCTCCAAGAAGCTGACAATTATCTTGCGTGAAGCACTCCTGGTAGGGGCAGCCTCTATCCACTTGGTGAAATAGTCCATTGCAGTCAGGATCCATCTGTGTTGGCCACTTGAAGGAGGATGAATTTCCCCAATGAAGTCCAACCCCCTCTATTGAAAGGGTGTTGAAGCTACTACAGGCTTTAGTGGCAGAGATTTGAGTTGTTGCTTTCCTGAGAACCTTTGGCATTTGATGCAAGCTCTGACTTCTCTGCAGACATCAGTGAATAAGGTGGGCCAGACGTAGTACCCAGCCCTGAGAATTTTGTGGGATATGGTCTTCCAGTAATGATGCCCCCCACAAAGGTCGTTGTGGAAATCAAACATAACTTTTTGGGCTTCCTGTGGATTCAGACACCTCAGAAACACCCCTAGAGGATCTCCCAGTGCAAGACTTGGTTAATAAGGCAATATCTGATTGCCTTGAGCTTTAAATATCTTACCTTGCTTTTTCCCATTCCATCAGGAGGCTTCAACTCTTGCAGAAAGTACAAAATGTCTCTGTACCAGGTGCATTCTGCTAGTGATAAGCCACCCCGAGAGATTTTGTTGGGCGAATCAGCTTGTTGATCTCCTAAGCAAGCATTGATGAAGCTAACCCCCAAGGCCTTGCAATTGGATTCAACCAGCAGCTTGGCTAAACCCTTCCCCTTTACCAACTTGGTGGGATTTATCTCCAAGTCAAACTCCAGGATCTTGGCAATCCATTTACCTCTTCTCCCATCTATGTTAGGTTGTATAAGGATGTCCTTCACAGAGGATGAAGGAATGTATGCAGTCACTCTTGAGTGCAAGACATAAACTCTGAAATATTTGAGAGCTTTCACCAAGGCATAGGCCTACTTATCCATGATCGCGTACTTGATTTTTTCATCTTTTAATGCCTTACTGAAGAAGGAAATGGGTTGCTCTCACCCTTCCCCATTTTTCTGCAATAAGACCACTGCTACTGTATCAAAAGAAGCAAAAGAAAAAATTAGGAAATCCTTGGAATAATCAATATTGATCAGCACAGGTGCCTCAGTCAATGCCTTCTTTATTTGGACAAAATATTCCCTGGGTTCAGCGGTCCATTTTACTTCATTTCCCTTTCTGAGCATGGCTGTGATATGTTTGACCACCTCAGCAAAATTTGAGACGAACCTCCTCAGAAAGTTAATCTTCCCTAAAAAAGACTGAACTTCCTTTATAGACCTAGGAAGCGACAGGGTCTGAATTGCCTCTACCCTGCTGGGATCAATTCTCACTCCCTCTGTTGATACTATATGGCCTAACAGCTTCCCCTCCCTCATAGAAAAAAAAGATTTCTTGGGATTTAAGGATAGGCCAAACCTCCGTCATTTCAATAAAACTTTCCTCAAGTGACAGCGGTGCTTTTTGTCAGACCTGGAGAAGACTGTGATGTCATCCAGATAGATCACCACAAACCGATCTTTCTCCCCGATGAAGGCTATGTCCATGGCTCTCTGAAATGTTGCTCTTGCATTCATTAATCCAAAAGGCATTTTGGCATACATGAATGTGCCCCAAGGAGTGGTGAAGGTTGTTTTTTCTCTATCCTCCAGCATGACTGATATCTTATTATAGCCAGAAAAACCATCAATCATGGATATCCTAGATTCACCAGTCACCCTCTGCAATATGTGTTCCATGTTGGGCAAGGGATAGTTGTCTTTCTTTGAGCTCCTATTCAGATTGTTGAAATCAACACAGAGCCTGATTTCTCCACTTTTCTTCCTCACCGAGACCAGATTGGATACCCACTCAGAATATCTCAAGGGGACAATGATTTGGGCATCTAACAACTTCTTCACTTCTCTCTCCATGACAGGAAACAACAAGGGATTTATCTGTATTAGCTTCTACCTAAATGGCTTAGCCTCTCCCTTCAGTGGGATCTTGTGTTCAATGATAGATGTGTCATATGTCTTGAGGTCTTCATAGGTCCATGCAAACACATTAGCAAATTCTTTTAATACCTTAGTGTATTTGGCCCTCTGTTCTTTGGTCAAACTGCTTGACAACTTGACAAACGTAGGCTCTTCCTATGTACCGATATTGCACTCTGTTGTATCACCATATCCATTTGAAACCCTACCCTTTAATGCCACATCATTCCCATCAAACATTCTTTCTAAAGGGACCAGTCCCTTCGAAATGTGATTGCTAGGCAGATGAATAATATGGTGATTAGCGATTTTATTTAAAAATACCTCAGGGTGAGGGTGAATTTCGAGATTAGGATCCTGATCAATGTGCAATGTAGAAAATTCATTGACGGAATGAAGAAATTTTTCTATTTCAAGATCGTCTTTGAATACGTTCCAATGCTTGATATTGTCTGGAATAGATGGCCTATATCTTATCTCGACCCCATATTTGATCTTAGGTGGCAGGGGGATCCTGAACAGACTTGTTGAGACAGCTAAGAAATTGGCCAAAGTATTCTCCTCTCTTGGATTAAAAGAAATGTTGAAAGCCAAGAAGAAATTATCAATCAGGTCCCACACCTCATTTCTATAACCCCTGAGCCAAGGATGCTTTGCCCGACAAGCATTCCTGACTTGCTGGATTATCAAATCAACATATTTGAACACTGCTACCTCCTAAATTCCCCTTTCTTTTGCATCCCTCATACCCAGAACAAGAGATTCATATTCTGCCACATTATTGGTAGCTTCAAATTCTAGCTTGTATGACAAGGATATGGTTTACTGCCAAGGGGACACAAGAACCACTCCAATGCTAGCGCCTTCGCTAGAAGAATCTCCGTCGAAGAAAATTTTCCAAACATATGTGGTTGGAGGAGGTATCTCGTGACTAAATATGGGTTTCTTTCTGATTTGAAAAGGGGCTTCAGGAGTCTCATTGATCCGCAACAAACTAGACCCCAAATCAGTGTCAACTGCAAATATGGGGTGATTGGTGGGGTCTACTTCATCACTGACAATGTAGGCTAGCTGATCTTCTCTATACAACCTCCTGTGTTCCCCTCCAAAGACTAGAATGGTGGCATATGTAGATCCATCTGTAATGTTCCTCCAAGTTTTCTAATCCAATATCTTGACAACAACATGCTGAACTTGGGGAGAACATCAATTACTATAATGTCTATGACCACACTCTTCATTGGCAGCTGAAACAAAGAGACCACCAATTATTTGATGACTCGAAGGCATTGCACCCTCCTTGAATCAAAAGAGTACAAATCGTGATAATCCTTTGTCACTTCCATCCCAATTCTTCCGTGACTATTTTGGGCATAAGGTTGTGGGAAGCTCCTGAATCCATGAGGCAATTATGCAGCACTTTATCATGTATGTTCAGGGATGTGTAGAAGGGAGGGGATAAACCATCTCTGTATTCTACCATGGGACCTAGGACGACCGTTGGATTTTCATCTTGAATATTTACTGAGTCTGTGGAAGGATGGGGGGACTCAGATTGCTTCAGCTTGGAGAGGGATATTTTGAAATCTTCATTTTTAACTAGCTCTGAGAGGGGTATGGGAATTCTAATATTTTTCATTTCATGCTCAAAACTAAAAGAGGTAAAAGGCTTAGGAGCTTCCCTTACCTCAGAGGCAGGTTCTTTGACTATTGGCGAAGTGTTCCAAGTTTTCTTTTCTTTAATAGTGATTGTTACAGGCTTAGCAGGTTTTTCCACTATGAGAGGTTGATCATGGCTATCAAAATTCCCCTCTTTCCTCTTTGACCTGAGATGATACCTGTTAGGAGTGTTGTTGGCCTTTTCCCCTTTACCCAACTCATTTACTTGATTGTTCATAAGGGATTCTTCATATATAGATTGAGTCAAATGGGGAAAAGGGAAAGTGTCTTCAATACAGTGAATTTCAGGGTCGAGCTCATCTATCTCCTCTCCTTCCTCATGAGCAACTAGGTTATTTTGGAGAGGGGTTTGAATCCTCTACTCATCTTTGTCTTTGATCCTTTGTTACCTTGTCAAAGCCTGTGGCACATTGTTGCTAGGCCTCCTGAAGCCTCTATTATCAATATTTTGGGGATTTCTATACGTGGGCTTCCCTTCTAACTCCCACCTTTCCATTCTAGCCGAGAGCGATTTTAGCACTTTAGTTACCTCATCTGTATGAAGGGGAAGTGGATAGGAACTAGATGGGGAGGCTTTAGATCTCTTCCTGGATATGTCTCTATCAACCTTATTCCCGAGTCGGTCGACAACCAATATGTTAGATTCTACTTCCACAGTTGCATCCTACATGTGAGCCAGAGTAGTGGCTCTCCTTTCCCTCAACAGAAGGCAAAAATCGGGATCAAAAGCACCAGCATAAGTGATCTTAGCAGAGGCTTCTCAGGGCTTTATTTCAGTGGGGATCTTATTTTACATTTTATTGAATCTCTTGGAGAAGTCAGAGACAGACTCTCCTTCCTTTCTCTTCAAAGACCCAAACTCTATCATGTAATACATGAAGTCCTTTTTGTCTCCCCACTATCTCAAAAAGGCATTATCCAAATCCTCAATCCCATCAATAGATCTAGGAGGCAGGGCCCTAAACCACTTTCTAGCCTCGCCTTCAAGGCTATGGACGAAAAATTCTCATCCATACGTCTGCATGCATGATGACATGATCATCTATAAAATTGTAAAAGGATTCAAGGTGTTCTTCTGTAGCTATGCCCCCTTCGCCTGTAAATTTGGGCAACTACTTAAGGTAGCCATCTGCTAGAAGGGAATTGAGAGGCTAAGGTAACACAAGGGGAGCATACCTAGTGGCTATTATAGCCTCCATTCTGGTCATGGGGGGGTTTTCTCCTGCCATAGGAATATTAGGTGGAGGAGAGCTCGGAGGAGAAGGAGCTCGAATAAGGGATACTGGAAATGAGCTTCCAGGTGGAAGGGGAAACAATGGGGGATTCAGAGAGAAGGATAAAGGGCTTGAGTCAGCAGATGCTTCTCTCTATGTAGTAGCAACAATAGTAACAAGAGGAGGAGTGGTAAAGCAAGGAGTGGGGAAATATTTTGTGGTCCTGGGTCTACGCCAGGGTAGAGCTTCAGGGGAGAGGGGAGTGACAAGGATTTCTCCCTCCAATCCCAGACCAAGAGGGGAAAACTCAGCAGGAACACTCCTGAAATTCGGGAAACGAGAAGCTTTAGAAAAAGGTCTCCTAGGAAGCTGAGAAGAAGAAAATGGAGTTCCTACAGAAGGATATGGAAGATTACTTGGTTTGAAGGTGGAAGTTTCTCCTTCAGAGGCCTTTCCTTTTCTGAAAATCACCTCTGGATCAACTTCAGGTGTAGCTAGAGGCAGCTGTGGATGGTATCGAGTGTGTCTACCTCTGGAAGCCACAACTAAAACAATAGGTTCACCACAATGGATTCGTCACAATGGAGTCGCCAAGTGCACAGTAGCAATCTCGTAAGGCTCTGATGCATGATGCACCTTCAGAATCAGAGGCTCAATGTCATTCAATCCTAAGGAAAATTTTCAACTTCGTCTCCAGCAACGGCGCCAAAAATGTTGATGTTAGAAGTCACTCCTAGATTGCGGCAGGAGTAAGCCTGAGGCCCATCAGTTTATGTCACGATTTTTTTATAAAGGGGGTGATCAAATGGAAGTAAACTCAAAACAATATCGCTCACTCAAAAAAATGGGTTGGAACAACAAGGACATGTGAGGTCTTGATTGAACTTAAGCCAGTAAATTTGCATAGTGGTGAGTAAGTGGAGGGAAATAAATGGGAAAAGTCTTAGATATGAGATCCTTTTAGACCGAAGAAACTTCAAAGTAAACCTCAAACATTGCAGAACTAATACAATCAAACATGCATCATATAGTTACAGCAACACCCGACTGGATCATCCATACCCGGGCTTTCAGATTCAGAGGAACAAGGAAAGGAGGAGGTTGGCCACCATTAAACAAGAAATCTCAAAATATCATTGTATAACTAGAGAACCAGAGGCTTTGTTAAAGATTTACAATCGGGAGCTTAGCTCTACCATCGATCCTTACAAAAATACAAAAACTGAGTATATATACTCAGAGCAATTCCCCCCCTTGGCAGCAGGAGGGTAGATGAGACATTAAAGTCTAACTTAGCATGCGCAGGTTCTTCTGGTCAATCGAGGACATTAGATCGGCATGGCTCTTTTAGGAAAACCTTCACACGGGACTATCTTGGGAAGACTATCTGCCAGGACCTCCATGCCCTGCATTCATGGCTTTGGCTGAGGTCTCAACCACCTGCTCAGTATTCATTAACTGCTTTTTCCATGGAGGGTGAACGAGACTTAAAACATAAAGGGAGACCCCGTGTCCTTTGAAATCCCGGTAGACGGAATGCTGAAATGACTTTTCGCATTTCAGGTTTCGAAGTTTCCCGATGCAGTGGAAGAACAACTCCCTTGTCTCTTGAACTCTTGGTAGCCAAAATTCCAAAATGACTTCTAGACGCTTTTCTCATTTCGGGTTTCGGAGTTTCCCGATGCAGTGGAAGAACAACTCCCTTGTCCTTTGAAATCCCAGTAGCTAGAATGTCGAAATGGCTTTTGGATGCATTTCTCATTTCAGGTTTCAGAGTTTCTCGATGCAATGGAAGAGAGAGATCCCGTGTCTTTTGAAATCCCGGTAGCCGGAATGCTGAAATGAATTTTCTCATTTTGGGTTTCGGAGTTTCCTGATGCAGTGGAAGAATAGCTCCCTTATCTCTTGAAATCCCAGTAGCTGGAATGCCGAAATGACTTTTGGACGCTTTTCTCATTTTGGGTTTCAGAGTTTCTTGATGCAGCGGAAGAGAGAGACCCCATGTCTTTTGAAATCCTGGTAGCCGGAATGCCGAAATGGATTTTGACTTCATGACTTTGGCCATAAGAGGTGATCCCATGTGCTAAACCTCGTGCAATTCCAAGACTCAAGCTTACTCGATGACTGTGGATCTGCTCCATCTGTGGATCCTCGCCATTGAAAACAAAATGCTTGCTCACTTGATTTTAAGCCCAAAATGGACTTCTTCTGTGCGCTGCGCTCATCGCTCATGACTTGTGAGAATTGGTGCTAACAGAGACTTCATACATTCTATTCTGCCAATTTTCTAATGCCTCTTTTGAATATGATGAAAATGCACTTTCACTTCGCCAACTGAGATTTTCTTTTGTTGTAGGATTAATGTAATCCTAATGCCTTACTGTCAGTTTGTAAATTTTCTCTAGCTCATATGCACGGTCTTCTTCTCTGATAGGTTTTGTGTATCTGCAACCTTCATCCGGGTCTAGAGGCGCAATGAATTTAACTCCATTACCCTTAAAGGTCATTCTTCTCTTATTTAGGTCAAAAACACTCGAATTATTGAAATCCCAGTCAATTCCAAACATCACAGGATAAGGACAACTATCATCAACAATTTCAATCACTTTGAAATCTGCAAATGTCCTTATCCCATCGATGTCTACAGGAACATGATCTAGTCTTCTAAAGGGGATCATTGCCTACTGATTAGCCATCCTAAGCCTAATAAGAGAGTAAATCAATCCAAATTT
This sequence comes from Picea sitchensis, assembly GCA_010110895.2. Lineage (NCBI taxonomy): Eukaryota > Viridiplantae > Streptophyta > Pinopsida > Pinales > Pinaceae > Picea > Picea sitchensis. Next base: position 16,284 of record SNQJ01S0071089.1, read on the forward strand.
TTCCATAAGTGCCCAAGTCTTCTTCATCATAAATTTACTTCTGATCCCAAGTCAAGGACCACATAGTCCACATCGTAATCTCCAATCTGAGCACTACGTGTAATTTCTTGTTTGTTCTCCTTTTCCTTGATACTTGATGTACTTATTTATTCAGCAGAGGATCTACCCTTCCTATCTCATACTATCTTATCAAGTATTTTATCTCTTGTACAACGCTTTCATCCTTAATAAAATTAATTCAAGTACATTAGAATTTCATAAGCTTGCTTACCTCTTTTCCTTTCCTAGTAGATTGATCAAATGCCAGAGGCATTCCACATTCTGTTACTTTTGTTTGTCCCTTAGATGAAGAAGTTGTTTCTTCTACAAATTATTTCCTTTATTCTTCAAAAGTATGTATCTCCCTCCTTGGATCAAAAAACTGTGCCTTCTCTGCAGCTCTTCTGATCCTTGACCCATCTGCAGTCTTTCCTGGAGTCGCTCTGTCTTCTCCTATAACAATGTCTCCTCTATTAATAACAACGACTTTGGGGTCTTCATCGCGAGGTTCTATTGATATTAGTTGTACTTGTTTATTTCATCCTCGTCTCTCCTAGAGTTTGGATAACAATACTAGACAATCTTCGATGACATGGTCAAACGATTTACAATATTTACAAGTGGTACAAGGGTTATGAAAATACCTTGCCAAATGTCCTGGCTATGCATAGTTATAACAGATGATTTTTCCTCTGCCTTGACCCATACCTCTTCCTCTCCCTCTTCCTATAAATCCACCATGAGGATTGAAGTTTCCTCTTCCCAGGGAGTTGAAATGCGCATTATTTCCTTCTTCCTATGTTTCTCCTTGAATTCTATATGTATGCCTTGATATTTCATGCATGAGATCGTAAGCCCTACAATCCTTCTCATCATGTCCCACAGACTTATAGAATGTGCAGTAAATATTAGTAGGTGTATGGACATATTTTTTCATATAATAACATTCACCATGGCGATGTTTAGTTCTACATACCTTGCACCAGGGTACAGTAACCTGCTTCAAAGGACTAGATGCTCCAGAGGCCAAGTATTCATGAAATAGTGGACAATGCTCCTTGTCATGGCCCTCTAATTTACATCTGACACACCAATTATCTTCTCTTTTCTCCTTTACTTTATATTTGTTCATATCTTCGACCTATAAAGATAAACCGGTTAACTGATTTAAGATCTAACTCATACCTGGGCTAGATTCTCCTACAGGGGTTGCTTCTAATTTCATGGAAATCTCTAGAGATTTAGCCTGCGAAGCAATTTTTTGTTGCATCAGAGGAACTCTGATATGTGGCAGGAGAGCAGCGCTGAACCATTCTTTATTTTTTTCATCCATGATTTGAAAACTTAAACGATCTATCAGAGTCTTAAACCTCTGATCAAAATCCCAAATAGGTTTAGTGACCTTCTTCTTGATCTCTTTAATCTTTGTAATTCATTGTGACTCTGACTTAGGTTTCTTGAATTCTTCACTCAATGTAGTCTTCATAGCATTCAACGGTTTAGGCTGTCCAGGTACTGAAAAAAAATTCATATACTAGTTTAGAGCGCAATCCCTCAAGGTAGTACTAATCTAAGTTCTCTTAACAGTTTCTTCGGTGAATTGCTTTATAATCCATACAGCTTTGCATAAGAACCAGTGCTAATCAGGATATTCAGATCCATCTCCTCTGAAGATGGGTAACCTCATCTCATTTGCCATAGATCTTCCTTGGTTTCTCGACTGAGTGTGTACCAAACTGTTTGTAACAATACTCTGACTCTTCTGACTACTCAGGTTGCTCTGGTTACTTAATTCTTCCAAAACAACAAGAGGAGTAATAGTACTTACTTTGACAGTAGGCATAGTTCCTGAAGTTTCTAGCTCTTCTTGGCGAAGTTCTTCGGTCTGTAATTCCTCTATTTTTTTAGATTCTAAATGCTCTTCGTCTGTTAGATATTCTTCTTCTCCACTATATAATCCTTCATCTCCGTAGTTCTTCTTAAATAGGTTCACAAGAGGAACCTCTCTGAATGGTCTCCCACTACACATGTGTCCATCCTCTGTGTCATTGTCACTGTCTGAATTCTTGAACATTAGCTACATTGTATATTCAGGATATTCTTCTCATGCAATAGAACCTTAATCCTCAGCTTTAAAAAGTGTAGGAACTTCCCTCTAGGTCCCTTAAAGAAATACCTCTCTGCTTGACTATATGATTCAACTCTGTTAATGGAAAACTCAGTAATGTACCCTCCAATAGTGCTATCAAACTAGAGATCCACCACTCTAGACACAACGTTATTGACTCTCTTGACCTTCTTGATGAACGTCATTTTCCAAACCACAAGTGGTCTAGATCTGATATCAAAATAGGTATCTGCCAATCTGGCTAACCACTCATATAATGCCTTATGAACTCCTCCAAATAAAATCTCATGTATGTCGGTGAAGATGTACCTTCCCAATAGTATTCCATACTAATGCTTGGATTCTTGTTATGGGATTCAACGAAGTCCTTCTCTTGTTCTTATATTCACTTTTGAATTTATGTCTTCGATGGAAACCACCTTGACATTCCCTCAAAAAGATCTCGATCCTAGTAATGGAACCATTTGTTGGCACATGGGCAGACCCAGGGTTCAACTCTTACAGTGCACCAACAAGACCTAACTACTGGCCCTTTCGGAAACACCTACGAAGAAGATGCAGTCTCACCTGAAGTAGCAATAGGGGGTTGCAGGACACAGGTGTCTATAGCCAGAGGAAATGCAAAGTGGATCCAAGAAAAACACCAGACAACAAACTAGTTATTCTTTATCCCTCTTAAGCCTACTTCGCAAGTTATATCTCTGATCTAACACAATGATGCAATAACAGTATATCAGATGACAAATAACACAACATCAATCACAAATAACAACAAGATATACGTGATTCACCCTCTCCCTAGGGCTACATCCACATAACTGCGTTTCTTGATATATTAAATGGAAACATACAGTTCTATCTGCGCACTTAGCTTGTAGATTTCTCTCTCTTTCTCTCTTCCTCTTCCCTCCCTATGCACCCAGCTACAAGGTTGATCTTCACACCTGACTGAAGATCTTACAATACAATATTGATACTTATCTCAACAAAAATAATCAACAATGAACAATCACAACCATAGTATCAATGAACCAACCTAGAACTAACTTTCCTAGGTATTCTAGAACTTTATTTATACATTACATAGTAAAGTCTAGGTGTCAAAACCCTAGGTGAAAAAACCATCAGTCAACTTGACCCGTAATTTAAGGGCTTCACCAACCTATCCTTCTTCCTTTTCTGCGCGGTGCTCCAAAGCACTCATTGATATATTTTTTTGCTTGTTGTTTTGTCCACGATCCCTTTTCTTTGTTTCTTTGTCTTCCTTGATCTTCTCTTCCAACAAATATATTTTCCTTTACTTCTCTCCTTATTTTCTTCTTCTTTAACCACTTTGATCCCTCCTTGGTTTATGTTCCTTCCACACAGTTTGTACTTCACCTTTCTTCCTTAATCTCCGCTTCTTTCCATAACCAAGGGCCAATAGTGCTTCATGCGATGATTGTTGGGAATTGACATTCTCACTAGATTTATGAGACCCCAATTGATCCAAAATATTTTCTTGGAGAAAGTTTTCCATGTGGGCAATGTGAAGTGTAGATTCCTATTCGTAGGTGAAGTGAGGAAGACTGTAAAATTGTAGATGGTAATTTTGAACAATTTTCATACATGATTAATGATACATTGTTTTTTACCAAACCATAATTTTTGTTGTGATTAGACTATTGTAAAGGAGGAGGATGAATGTGTCTTTGTGAAATAGTAGATGCCTAATGCCACATACAAAACTACCTTTGGCTATGAATGATACTGGTCTTCATATGAAGTATTGGCTTAGATTCTTGGATTTGATCATTTCTTTAGGTGCTATTGTAGATCCATTTATCATACCTCCTTCTGTGGGTGATTGAAGTTTGATGCATCATAAAAAAATGATTATTGTTGTGATTGGTCAAAACCCAACAATGCATGTTTTCCTTAGATTGAATATAGGTGGAGGCATGTGATGAATACTTAGGTATTATAAATATATACACATTGATATTTCAGGAGTCGACCTATGTGAAGACATTATATATTTGGGTGGATACCTAAGGTGAATGTTGAAGATGTCTATGCAATCTAGAAGAATTGGGATAGGTCACACTTGAAGTATAGATCAAGATAAGTATATAATTTTTTGTTGTCATTACCATGGTATTTGATGGAATTTGACCTACAAATATTTTCTGGGTAGAGTGTTCAATCCAAAAATGAAGATGGGAATTTGAATCCATTAATGATGCACTTCTTAACATGGCATTCAAATTGAAGTATGTATTTTAGTATAATTATTAGAATACATGGTAGGTAGTTCTTTCAAGTAGTGTGAGAAGCATTGACAATGGATGGATGTTATAGTGAATACAAATCCAAGAGAAAAACCTGCCTATAGGCGAGTTTCTTGTTCAAGTTTGAACAAACTATTGGAAATTACGAGGATTTAGGAAATGAGACACGTGAAGAGGGAAAGGTGATCTACAAGATGCAGTGATCTACGCTTGGGTGGTGCTTGAGAGAGATGTGTAGAGTATTAATAATTACTACTTTATTAATGTTGAATGGAAGTATGTGTGAGATACGTTCTGGTACACAATGAGATTGATTTATTTTTATAAATAGTGCTAATATTATCCACAATCTATGGGGCTTTGTTTGACATCACAATAATCATTTAGAACATGTAGCATAGAGGCCATAGATACATTTATTGATGGGAATCAAACAATATGATGAGAAGTCATGTGTGGATTTCTTGGTCAAATTGACAATCTTATAAGCATAGAAATGCATCTTGTGCATTGATGGATTGAAGTTTGTAACATTGTGATAAAAAATTGAAGGCACAAAATGAAGTGGTGGTTCATGGGTTAATGAGCCAAGGTGATTGGCACAATAAATTGTAGAAAGAAAATGAATAAGTACTTGGTTCATGTAATTGGAGACCTTGGAAGTATGACATCCATAAATAAAAAATGAGGTCATGAAGAATTTGTCACATGGCCTGATAGAGCATCGATAGACCAATTTTTTTATCTGTGCCTCTAAAATGATGTAAGAATACAAAAATAGTTGTTATAATGTTTAAATATACTTATTTATAATGTCGTTATGACAACACTAATGTTGGTCGGAATTTATAACCATATCTAGTAGTGATTGTTGGTTCTAATTACAATTAACTAGATGTTTTTAAAGAAGTGTGCTAGGTTTATTTGTCTCCAAAATAATGTTACAATAGTCGTAATAATGTGAGTTCTCAGGTGGATAAAAATGTGGTTTTCAAATATGTTTCTAGTGGTGAAAAAATATGGTTTTGGGGACAAGTTGCTTGATGCAAGAGAAAATAAAAAGAACGCTTCTAAAACATGAAAAGAAAGCACAAACAAACCAAAAGGGTTGAAGGTTCCTTCCAAATGTATTAAATGGCAGTGATAAAATACACCAATTAAGGAAAGTGAAGCTATCAATGAGAAATTGTTGCAAGATACACCCAAGATGATGAAATAAAAGGGATCTCTCTCTATTTGTCTCATGTGCTCTTGCAATCCCATGAGTATGTCACTTGGTGATAAACCTATGGCTATCCACCAGGATACCTCTTTGCAATTCATCGACAAAGGTTTACCACCCTCCTAGGTCAGGAAACACATGGATTTGAATGAGTTGGGTGACTCATGAAGATATATAAATCCAACCTAATCTTTAACATCAACTTAGATGGCACACCCATTGTTTTCTTATTTTTGAATTACCTTTGTGATTTTTGATTTGCGAGCATATAAGAGTTTTGTCATGTTTGCATCCCAAGGATAGAAATAAAAAGGGGTATTAAAAATGGCATGAAAAAAATGGATACCTAGGATATGTGGTAAAAATAGGGGGTTTTAAAATTGCACATATGTATTGGGAGGAGGGTCAACAAAAGTATTTTAGGTTTTTGTTTTTCAATATTTGGTGAAATTAGGGGTATTCTTTATTATCCCAAGAAAGAATGTTCTATGTTACAATTTCATTGAGTGAAGCCCCTGTGGTTCATATCTTGCGATTGTTCATCTCCTGAGGGCATGCAACACCATGGTGGTTCTTACTTGGTTGCTTGGCACACCAAGGATACTCCATTTGGACTATGCCTCTTCATGTAGAGCATACCCATACTTCGTTCTAGGCTATCGACAAGTCACATTCCTACTCTAGTGAAACTCTTGTATACTTAGACAATTTTTAACGTTTTAAAAATTAGTCATATATAAGAATGCATCTATGAACATGAGAAACCATGAGAACAACTACTAAACAAATGAAGACAAAAACAAAAATAGTGCAGGCAACACAAATCGTGCCTAACACTCAATAAGACTTTGTTATTGTAAAATAGTTACAATATGAGCACTACTGGCTCAATTTACAAATTCGACAGAGTCACACGACTCACCTCACCTCACCGATACACTCATAAACAAATTCATGAAACCAAGAATCTTTGTCGCAATTGTCTTTGCAACCTCGTATGGTGCACCTCAAACGTGCCGACAATTGTAGACTTTTTGTCTCTTCGTTTCCATAGACTTTCACCAAGCTAACACATATTTTGGTTCTGCCTCACACATGCCTCCAACAGACCCGCGTTTCCAAAATTCTCGAAAACCTCCTGGAGCATACCACTCTTGGATACCTGTCTTCCATATTTGCAACTCTAGCTCAAGCCATTGCCTCAGACATTTTCTCTAAATCTCTTGTCAATATTCCATGCCTTCCTTTGGTTTTGTTCCCTTACTATTATAGGAACTCCAAGGGTCACTTGTGAGAAACGTCATGTCTTTTGGGTGTGTCGTGCCCCTTCATGAACCCACACTCAAACGAATCATCGTGCCCCTCAGTGGAACCAGTGCGACCATCCAAACCAGTGTTCCCATCAATTGTAATGTCTCTTGGGCCAACGCACCCCATCCTTGGGTGAACGCCCCTTGCCTTATGCATTCTCATGTGTAGTTCATCGTTACTCCTCATGGGTGTACCGATTGGGTTGTCCAAACTCTCTCGTTCGCCAATGTTTTTGAGGGTATATAGGTCCACTCCTTGGGCATGCTCCCAAGTTTCCTTTCCCTTTCCAAAACACAATCCAAGTATTTGTCAATCATTTTAAGGAAATTAAGATGTGTGGTCCCTTGGTGCCAAATTTCACCATCATGTTCCAAAGGTGCCCCTACTCACACCCAAACATATTTGTTCGCCCAACCGATCACTTTCTCCTTGTTCTCTTCATTCGTTCTGTCACCAAATATGCCCAAGGAGCACAAACTCATTTTGTGTCATGGGAGACCTTACATCCTTCCCCACTCCAAATTTTTACCATCATCGACAACATCCACTGATCTTCATGGCATCTTTGACCATCTCCGGATCTTGTCACCACTCAACAACTGATATGAAATTATTGACTGATTTGCAAAAAAGATATTAAGTGTGAATTGTATTAACTTAAATATTAAGATTCAATGAATTCTTGAAAGACTGAAATTGAATAAATGGAGAGTTATAACAAAGACAACTAGGCACAAGTTGATAACAAAGTTCATCTATTTTGGGATACATCTCTGGGTCCGCTTCTAATGAGAAACCGATCCATTAAAATATGCAAACATTCACATCAAATTCTTATTACATCCATGAGATCTCCAACCTACAACAAAACTATCTTTGGCCTCTCTAGGAAGGCTGGAAAATGGTTGGGAACAAATTCCCCCTCTCTTTCTACACTAAAAAGGCTTAAAAATTCTTTGTTCAAATTACATAGACAAAAAATGGGCTTAATTATCCCTCTGTGCGAAATACTTCCAAAACTACAGTCCCTTGCGCAATAGTAAAAACCTTTGGTTATAAATTTGGAGGTCTTGGGATCGAAGATTGGCCCATTGGGATTTTTTAGGCTATGCAAATATTACAGTTTAAATATTAGAATATTTGTATGCCATAACAAGTCGTTGGTTTAGCGTGTTGGTTACAACATTGTGTCTGTTGGGAAAAGGTCATGGGGTCTATCTCGTTGACCATCCACTTTTGGGTAACAGATAGCAATTGAAGATTAAATATAATTTTGTCATTATCCATAATAAGTGTCACCAGTGGCACAATGGTGGGATGTTGTGTTTGTTCTGTGGAGGTCGAGGGTTCGATCCACCCATTCAAACCTTTCGGGGATGATAAGCCCATTTTGGAAACATTGGGGCTACCATGTGGTAGCCCCTTAACCTATACAATCAGCCTTCCATGCCTTCCACCACGTCAGTGCAACATCAACTTGCTATGTTAGCACCACGTCAACATCTGTATAACCCAGTTGGCATTCCCTGTCAACATCCGTAGAACCTAGTTGGCATGCCACGTCAACATCTGTACTGCCACATGTCATGTATGTATTTCCACCTATCATGTTCTTACTTCCATGTCAGCACCCATGTAGCTACCATATTACCATGTGCCATTCCTTGGTGATGCCACTTGTCAACCCTGTCATCATTTTTTCCTATTTGGACAAAACGTCCGAACACCATAAATTTCTCATACAATGTTCATTTGAGCCCATTCAAGTTGTGTTAGAAAGATATCGGTGAGCTCTACACCATGGAGACCTTTTCATCAACATTTGAGACCATCAATTTTTATCGGTCAAAAGATCCACCTGGATTTACAACTTTTATATCCTCGACTATTGTCATCAAGACAAACTCCCCTTAGGAGTTTACATGAGTCTATGAAGTGTCATTGCTCTCTGAATTATTGTTTCTTTCATACTTTAGTGTTTTTTCCCATGATTTCATGCATTGGAATTCCTTGTGAATTCAAATGATTGGGTAGCTAATACAATCATCATGCCTCTATCTCAAGAAATCACATCTTCACATTCAAAAATTCATCTTTATATACAAACTTGTCACATATGCAACCCTTCATTTCCTCCAATCTGTCAAGTCATCCACTACTTTCTCAATAGTTTTCACCAAGGAACCCACTCAAGAGACCCCATTGGCCTCATTGCCTCCCACCGAGACAACGAGCCAACATGTTGAAGTCTATTTTGAAGGTGAAGGGGGATGGTTGGTTGGGCCATCTCCCTCATATCTAATATGTCCCAATACAATCAATGGAGAGTCAATGTAATTCTACATTATACATAAGCAACGATACACTTGAATTGATTTTCCTTCACACTCCTCCATGAGTCATTATAGCTTAGGGTCATACGACCATTCACCATGTCCAAGTTCACTAGAGGATGAATAAATCTCTTCCTTGGTTATATTCCACCAAGTTTGTTGTGTCTCCCTCATGTCCTCTTGGTTCATGGATGGTCTCTGATCCTTTTCAATGAACTGATCGAACATCATCATCTCTATGACTTCTTCTGATCTTCTCTGTCACTCATCAAATATCAAATGAAAATAAACCAAGCCATCCATTATCTTAGCCAAATATCCAACTATATCTTCAACATCAACAAGCCTCAGTTCCACTGACACAAGATTCCTTTCATTCTTTGTGTCAAAATGTCCAAACATCACCCCACATCGTCCAAGTTCATATCCACAAGGTTTCCTTCTCTAGATGTATGTAACAACCATATTTAAGGAAGACATAAGAGTGCCTCCTTCCTTCCTCCTTATGGCAGGAATCAAACATGGAGTGTGTCCTAAAACATATTCCTTGGCTACACCAATGACTCTCTATACACCTATGTTGATTGTCTTTGTTGGTTTAGGTTGCAACCCAAGCCTCTGCACCATGTCCTCCCTCAAGAAATTATGATTCATCCCACTATCCACCATGGCTATCACTAAATTCCCGTTGAGTTTGGCCTACACATAGAAAATATTTGTCTCATCTTTATCTTGTCTCTATTAAGGTTTAAGCTATTATTAGGTTTCTTTTCAATTCACTAGATAACCATAGCATAGATAGGATCACTAAGAAATACACAATCACAAGAGACACATCATTTATCATGGGAAACCCTCATGGGGGAGAAAACCTAGCAAAAAATTCCTTAATATAGATAACCAATACAATGCCAAGAGATAACTCAAACAATACAGAAAGTCCTCTCCCAAGAATGTGCCTCTCTCTCTTCCTTATTCTCCAACTGCAGCTCCAAAATCACACTCTGATGAACAAGTGGGTGAGTGAAAAAATGAGGCACTGGCCTCTCTTATTTATACAATCTGGCAGGTGTTGAACTGAGGTGTCTTTTCACTAGCAGGGACAACTTCTCAATCTGGGTGGTTATAACCACTTTTAATATATTCTGGGTGGTTATAACCACTTTAATACATTCTGAGGTCGACATTTCATTTAGCTTATTATAATTAGGGTTTGACCAATCCGCAAAAGGCGATTTGGTCATTTACAATACCCAACATGATCAATCCACAAAAAGGGATTGATCTAATGAATAATACATCAATAATAAATAGAATACTCATTGTAGTTACATTATTTCAACACTCCCTCTTAACAAGATGGGTATTCTACAACAACATCAGGTGAGAGAGAGGGCAACATCATCAACAACATATTGGAACACTGACTGGCATATCTATAGATCATCGAAATTTTTTCTCATCATCAATATCATCATTCTCAGCAGGGAGCTAGAATGACATCATCATCCTCATCAACATGAGGCTAAGGTAACATCATCATCATCTTCGGCGTGAGGCTAAAGTAACATCATCATCTTTGGTATGAAAGATGAAATACCATCATCATCATCATAATCATCTTCAACAAGGAGCTGAAGTGGCATCATCATCATCATACTTAGCAATAAGCTGAAGTGGCATCATCATCATCATATTTAGCAAGAAGTTGAAGTGGCATCATCATCATCATCTTCAGCAAGAAGCTAACGTGGCATCATCATCATCAACTTTAGCAAGAAGCTGAAGTGGCATCATCATCATCAACTTCAGCAATAGGCTGAGAGTCTTCATCACGAGGCTAGCATCACAACACGAAGATGGCTACACAATATCATCAACATGAAGCTGGCATCACAGCACGAGGCTGACACATCATCACATCATAAGGCTAGCACATCATCACAACAACTAAGCTGGCACATCATCACAACAATTAAGCTGGAACATCATCACAACAATTAAGCTGGTACATCATCACAACAATTAAGCTGGCACATCATCACA
>SNQJ01S0071089.1:38438-51701 GCA_010110895.2 Picea sitchensis
ACTCTAATCAAGCTAATAATTCCAAGCCAAAGAACCACAACCAAGAACCATGAACCCCTTCTCCATGAGAGATCCTCTCCTTTTATAAGCTGAAGAAGATAAGGTGAGGAGGTTAGGATGATCCCACTAAATCATGAAAGCGAGTAATATCCAAACCATTCGGATGCCACCTCACCCAAGAAGCTTCTCCTTCTATAAAATTCGAGAAACCGTACGTTTTTCCCACGTGCTGGAATGTTCGCACCCTAGCTATATAGCAACCTACGAACTATCCACACCCTGGCTATAGTGCAACCTGCGATAATTGATCATTCTCGCATCCTGCCTATATAGCAACCTACGAACATTCCTTTTTATAAGGTTTTTACATAGGAAAATGCAACTTTTTTCCTCAGGAAAAGTTCTTCTTCCTTCTCTCTTCAGGAACTCAGGCCACTGTGACCCCTCTGAAGGTAACAGATAGGTTTACATCATTAACCATCATAGGGATGACGAAAATAATGTGTAACACGCCCCGAGACCCATGCCTTTTGGCCAAGACAAACCTATGATGTCTCACTCAGTAGATGGATTGATTGGTACCACTACACACCACAATTCACACCACCAACAACCACCTATGTATGGAACACTTCAATATCCAACAACATATGGAGGACCCCCTTATTATCCTCCTCCCCCTTATCAACAACCATACCCCTTAACCTTTCCTCCACCCATTAGTGGACCACCGCCAACACCCACAATATGCTCCGCAGCCCAACCTAGTTCTGGTACCCCCTCTACCTATGCTTACACCCTAAGCACCAGTGAAAGTGCCATGCCTTCCTATACACCCTACAGATCATTAGCATAGAATAATCTGTACCTTCCATTTCCAGATCCTCCCCAACCCATTATTTCTCCACAAGGGAAACCACATGCTAGGGTTAATTTTGTTCAACCCTCTCTCATTCAGCAGTATCAAAATTTTGAACAAATGAATACGGCTAATCCGGTCCATCAGTAAAACAATGCCAAAAATAAAGGAAAAAATCGAAACAATAATACTCCCAGACCATGAGGAAACTAGAACCAACCCCAACAGAACCAGGGGAACCAAAACCCCCAAGGGGGAAATAAAAACAAATGACAAGGGAATAACAACAACAATATTAGGACAAAATTCCCTTGTTCCCTTTGCGGTGAGTATGGTCATTATACTCACCATTTCCCCCAAATTGCATACTTCAAATGGATGAAGGAATCTAGAAATGGACCACTTCCCCCATTACCACCTGCTCCCCTGCAGACCCCACAACAATATGTGCAACAACCCCCCCCAGCAGGCCCAACAACAATATGTGCANCCCCCCCCAGCTGAGTTAAAAAAACCCATACCAAACCAAAGGGTAATGAGCATCCAACAGGAGATGCATTCGGCCCCACCACAGATATGACAATATGCTAACCCATTCCCTCCTATAGATCACACTATCCTCCTCACTAGTGAGGAAGAAGTCCTTCTACAAACATGCATTCATAAATACATCGCACCCTCTTACCCTACTCCCACTACCTCAAAGGCCACCCTAGTCACAAATGGCCCACCTTTGATGATTCCACGCCCTAATACTGAAACACCTATTCACATCCCATTACAAAAGAATGTCAACAACCCTCAGGCTAGGGCGACCCACAATTATAGTCTGTTTAATGACTTGGCACAATCCCCCACTGCCATGTCAGTCTTGTAAGTTCTTCAAACCTATCCTACTCAACGGATGTCCTTACTTTATGCTCTGGGGGAAGTCGACCTTGTTGATACTCGACTCATCACCTTCGATCTTGATGGTGGGGAACCTCGTCTCCCTGCTTTGGTATCTTTCCAAATACCGGTTAAAATCTGGAACATCACAGTCCACCGCTACATTATTAATGAAGCTGCATCCATGTGCATCATGTCCAAAACCATCTAGTAGAAACTTGGCTCTCCAGAGCTCATACCATCTACCATTACTACAAGGGCTTACGATGGACGACCCTTTTCTCCTGAGGGGCTCTTCCAAAATGTCCCCATCGAACTCGAGGTAAAAACCATTCTTATTGACATTGAGGTTATCGATGCCCCGCTTGATTACACTATTTTGTTTGGTCGTAGCTACATGTATGCTATGAAGGAAGTCACCTCTTATGTGTTCTGAACCATGATTTTTCCCCATAACAGAAATATCATTACCATCGATCAAGTATCACATTATGAGCCTAACCCTTCCTCCAACATCGACAACATCCTCCCTTTTTTCCACACTAATTCGGATGCTTATCCACTCATCGAGATGGGCCCCAAAATTTTTAAGGACCCATCCTTGCTAGGGACATACCACAGAGCACCATCTCTCATCCATCCCTCAACACAATTATGTGTCATCTCCACCAACGAAACGACAACTGAAGATACTCTCCCTCCCACCGAGGCCTCTTTCATCTCTGACATCCCACTAGTCGCAGAACTTCTCCCTCATAAATCCCCTGGAACTTGTTCATCTCTACCCATTTCTGATCTTCCCCTCCCCAGGGCCATATCCTGGTTTGGGAAATAGTCCCCCAAGCCATTACCCAAATCCATTTATTTTACCCCCCACTGGGTGTACAAGATTTCCAGGTAGCCGCAACCCTCACCCTTCCTAATATGGTGTTGGAAATCCAAGTCTAGTATCTACATCTGCCTGGGATGGTCCCTCAACCATTCCTACCTCTCCAAATAGAAGGAATCTCAATGCAGATTCCAATACTTACCCCCACCATCCCACCCACACCCCCACTAACTAGCACCCCTGATATAGCTGGGGGTAGAGGGAAGAGTAAAGAGCTCGTTGCTCCTCTTCCAGCATGAGTTCAACCTCCTTGTGCACTGTGCGAGATAGATGGACACCCCACTAATAAGTACCCATCTCTCCCTGAGCTACGAAATTTAATTCAACTCCCATGGGCACTGACGCCATTCGTCACACCCTCCAGTACTACTACTGCGACCCCTAACACATGCGACAAAGGGTTGCAAACCAAATTCGCATGTGCCATCTGTTCTGAGTATGGACATTACACCCACCATTGTCCAGCGTTACCTCAATTTTGACAGACTCTAATGGTTGTCAACCAAAGCTTCCATTAAGAACCTCCTCCACCTGCATCATCTCATACTCATGTCACTGACATCCACTATCTCATGACCTCGGTCAATGAACATATGAGATTTCCTTGATCTCTATGTGAATCACTTGATCATTTCACACATCAATGTCCTATGATCATTGAATACAGGCATCGCCAAATGGCCCTTATTCAAAACCCTACACCCCCCCCTCCAATAGAACCAATGAGTACCCCTACCCCATCACTTGATGTGGTTCATATCTTCTCACCTGAACTTGAGGCCCTCCCTATGCCCCCATGGTTCCTGAATGATTTATATGAGTATTTTCCCCCAAATCCCCCCAATTCTCCAATTCATTTCCCCATGGAAATTCTACACCCAACTACCATTTCCAACCCACAGTATCTTGATATTTGGTTTATGTCGAGCGAACCATCGCAATCCCCTTGCGTTCCCCCCCTACTTCTTTACCATCAGAAGACAACTACACGGTGACAATCACCGATGTCACTCCATTAGATCCCCTATATTCTTGATAGTTCCACTACGATGAAGACATCCTCAAGGAGATAACTACCCCCTATTGCCAATGGGATGCGCTCCACCATAGAGCGCTTTTTATTTCGCAGGAAGCCTTCACACCTCCTAACCAAAACACCATATACGCAGTCGAAACCAAATATTTTCTCCCATCGGGGCACATAGATTGGTTCAATAACCCTATCCCTGCCCCTGATGCTTTTGAAGAAGGCATTATGGCCAATATTTCCCCCACCATCAAAATTGATATTCCCATCAACTCTGGAATTGTAGAGGAAATCACCATCGGTGTCACATGCTCTCCTGACGAAATCACGGCCTACAAATCTCTCTTCAAGGAATACCAAGACATTTTTTCTTAGTCATACACAGAAATGCCTAGCCTTGATCCCTCTATTGTCGAACATCGTATAGACACTTGGCCTGATATCACACCTATCTGTCAAAAATAGCGCCCTCTACACCCATCCAAAGCAACGACCATCAAGACCAAGATTGAAAAATTACGAGCTATTGGGTTCATCTACCCCATTGCCTATACATCATGGGCCTCCAACCCCATCCCTATTAAAACAAAACAAGGCACCATCCATGTCTATACGAACTTTTGTGATCTCAATCACGCATGTCCCAAAGATAACATTCCAACACCCTTCATTGACCAAATTATTGATGATTGCACCGGCCATGAGGATCTATCCTTCATGGATGGTTTCTCTGGCTACAAACAAATTCAAATTCAACCAGTCGATCAGTACAAAACCACATTCACTACCCGCTGGGGCACCTTTGGGTATCATGTTATGCCTTTTGGCCTCAAGAATGTCGACACCACTTTCCAAAGGGCCATGACATACATCTTTCATGATATGGCTCATATCATCCTCACATACTTGGATGACATCATAGCTCCATCCAAGAAACACACTCAACATCTCGATGATTTATGAATCATCTTCCACAGGTGTCACCAACACAACATCCGCTTGAACCCCCTCAAGTGCGTGTTTTGTGTCACCATTGGGCACCTCTCTGGGTTCATTGTTTCCCAACGTTCCATTACTGTGGACCCCTTCAAAGTCCAATCCATCACAAAAATATGTCCACATTACAGGCGTGCACCCGTGCGCGTGAATTTATTGATCGCCCATGCATTGGGGGGCCCACACCCACAAAACCTCCTATACGACCCTCCATACATGCCCTGCCCAAAACCAAAAACCCTAGTTCTATGCAAGAGGATACAACAACTAACTTGAAGCTCGTTGATCATGAATCGATTGCCTTGATCTCCTGGAATCTCCAAATATCCTCTAAAATATCTCTTCCACTCAATAAGACAACAGGTACAAATGAGGTGACATTGTGGGCTTAACAGCTATATATAGTCCATTTTTCCAAACTTCTAGACACAATTCTGGGAGCCTCGGGCGTCCATTTTTTGATCCATCTTCAACCACGGGATCAGGACCCCGTCACCTACACAATTCCATTCGCCGATCCATTTTCCATCCTTAGTTCCTGGGGGGCATTTTTCTCATCGGATGCTCAGATACACATGATTACATTCACATATTATTGAATAACTATTATATGATCTTTCTCTTCAAATATTATTCACGTCGGGTATTCAATTTTCATGTGTGCAGGTACTTGATCATCATACGTCAACAGTATCCCTTCAGGTATATCATCGACACTGGCATGTAGTCATTTCCTCTGAATATCAAATTGCATCTCCCAGTAACACCCATCGATCTTTGCCTCTAGGATCCCTATGTCCGGCTCTGCAATATTGTCACCTCTGCTGCATTTCAGTACTATCACTCGGTAGCACCCTCCCCCGCATGAGTTGTCCCATTCATAGTCCCCCTTGGCACTTTGACACTCATGTTGTTTTCACCCCTTAGAGATGGGAGTCCCAATAGTGTTACACCTCATCGAGAACCAGCCACATACTCCTTCTCCTCATTATGCTAGCCTACCCAATGGACTCCCAGGTTACTTCATCATGGTTCTATTTTAACTACACCCCTGTAGTATCATTAACCATCCATTTTCATCCACCATCATCACCTATTTTCAGAGTTTGTTCACCATCATAATTGTCCTCTACCATTATCAAACCGCCTCGGAGGGCACTGCACTTATCTACATCAACATACAACTTTAGTTACTGTCTTACACATTTTTTGAGTTACATGAGACGAGCATGGGACATGCCCACCTCGTTTGTACACAGTTTTATTTTTTACACCTTGCAAAAGGTTTGGGTCCTACAGGTTCCCCTCTCCCTCCAACAGGTCGCTCTTCATACTCTCATTATCGCTCTTTCTTACAATGGTCCTCTCAGTAGAAGAAACATTGATGTATTTCGGTTATACGTATGCTCCTAACCTCACACATCAGGGGGCATATGTTATCATTGGAATTTCATCTGCAAATGGTTACAGGAATCTAACATCTTCAAAACACTCATTAGTTCACTCATGGACCAAAAATACATTTCCAAAAGATCCAAAACTATACAACCAACAATAAAATCAGCATGCGCTAAAACTACACAAGGCGCACACGCATGTACGACAGTCAGATAACGTTGGAAAAGCACACATGCACCTAATGCACAAATGTGGATGAAAAAATCCATGCACACCTCAGAACGATGCATTTATGATATTGTTTGGCCTTCCACCCACTTTTGGTTCATCTTCCAAGTCGATTTGAAAATCAAATCTCGGCTGAATCTGACTGGGAGGCTAGTCAAATACCTAAAGGGCCCCCTGTTCACACTAAGAACTGGTTGCATAATGCCTCAAAGATATGCTATAAAAAGAGGCCATGGGTACACTATATTTTCAAGGAATTCATTTGTATTGTTATGCTTCTTATATTCTCTTGGATGATCCTCCTTCCTCATCAAGAGAATGCAAGCACCATTTCATTTGGCCATTCACATCACCTCTTGAGTGAATGTGCTTTGGATTCTCTTCAACATTTCATTCTAGTTTGTTACTTGTAAGAAGATCTCAATATTTGGGGCTTCAAGAGCCCTCCCTTGGAGGAAGAGGGGACCCATATATCTCCCTTTCTCTTTGGTGTTTTTTTTCCACTAATACAATCCTTTCCATTGGTGGCATGTGTGTTGGTTATTTTTGTTCTAATCTCTTTATGCACTTCAGTTTAGCTTCTTTTAATGGTCTTAGTTTAATTCTTTGTTTATCCTTTATCCTTTATCATTCTAACTCTTTCCTTCACTACTGTCTTGCCTAACTAACCCAACTGGGCTTGTAAGCATCTCTAGTTTTCTCATTTAGGTGACAAAAGAGACGCAACAACCATGTTGGCACATTACATCTATCATCTGCTCGACATTCTTCTCCAAGATAATGAGTTAATCCTTCATTCTTCCAGTATTGGTCTCTCTCTCAGTGTCACTACCATCTACATGTAACCCAACAATGGATGGCCCTCCATGTATCTTCACTTTACTTGTGAAAGGGTTTTCCAAGGAACCCAAGGTTTTTTCTCGATACTTCTTCAAAATTCTTTGATCAACTTTGTGGTTACCTCTGTGATCAGGTCTGCAATATTCCTTTGTTTGTCTGCCTTGCCCAAGTTCTCAGTTCACCCTAAAAAATATGTGCTTGACCTGATCAAGAGGTGCGATCAGGTTTGTTCACAAGTAACAACTTCGTCTACAATTCATCCCTTCACCTCCATCACAAACCACCAAGTTTGTTCCCAAGTTACTTCTACGATGGTTCGATCTATCAAACCCTCACTAAGGTTGTGCCAAGACTAAATTCTCAACAAGTGAGCCCCCCCACCACTATTTCGATTGCAGTAGTGGTGAAGATCCAAATCTACTCTAATACCACTTGTCAGGAAGGTGACATCATGGCGAAGAGCTCACCAAATTGTCTTTGAAAGTTTGCTCTGATACAACCTATCACAAAGGTGACAACATGGTGAAGAGCTCACGAAACTGTCTCTCAAATTCTTCTCTAATA
The DNA here is from genome assembly GCA_010110895.2 of Picea sitchensis. NCBI lineage: Eukaryota > Viridiplantae > Streptophyta > Pinopsida > Pinales > Pinaceae > Picea > Picea sitchensis. Next base: position 46,128 of record SNQJ01S0071089.1, read on the forward strand.
CCACCTATCACGAACCCATAGGATTCTTGTTTAGATCTTGTGATTTTTCACATCCTGAGGGTATGCAACATTGCAACCATTCTTACTTGGTTTCTTAGCACACCAAGAATACTTTGTCTAGACTACGGCTCTTCACCTAGAGTATACCCATACTCCTTTCTAGGCTATCAACGAGTCACACTCCTACTCTAGTGAAACTCTTATATACTTAGACAATTTTTAACAACTTAACACTTATTCATATATAAGCATACATCTATGAACATGAGAAACCAAGAGAATAGTTGTAGAACAAACAAATACAAACACATAAATAGTGAAGGCATCACAAATCATGCCTTACACCTTGAAAAGTCTTTGTTATTGTGAAACAATTACAATGTGAACATTACCGGCTCAATTTACAAATTCAACAAAGTCACACAGCTCACTTCACCTCACCAACACACTCATAAATAGATTCATCAAACCAAGACTCTCTGTCACAACGATGCACAACCTCCAACGATGTACCTCATACATGCCCACAATTGCATACTTGTGTGCCTTTGTTTCCACATACTTTCACCAAGATAACACAGATTTCAGTTCTGCCTCACACATTCCTCCAACAAACCTGTGTTTCCAAACTTCCCCAAAACCTCCCAAAGCATCCCACTCTTGGCTACTTGTCTTCCATCTTGGAAACTATACCTCAGTTCATTGCCTCAAACTTGCCTCACACTTGTTCTGCAATTATCTTTCCAATCCTCCCTGTCTTCCTTTGGTTGTGCACCCTTTCTCTTACAGGAACTCCAAGGGTCACTTGTGTGAAATGTCATGTCCTTTGGGTGTGTCACACCCCTTCATGAAACCACACTCAAGTGACTCATCATGCCCCTTTATGGACCCAATGCACCCATCCAATCCCACACACTGACAAACCATCATGTCTCTTGGTCCGACATGCCTCATCCTTGGGTGCGTTCCCTTTTCCTTGTGCATTCTCTTGTGCCGATTTTTTTGACTCATTATGGGTGTGCCGAGGTGGTTTTCCAACCTCTCTAATGTGCCCATGTTTTCGAGGGTAGATGGTTCCACCCCTTTGACATCCTCCCAAGTTGCCCTGCCCTTTCCTAAATACAACCCAAATACAACCCAATTCTTCTTCAATTGTTTTAAGTAAAGTAAGGTGTGTTCCACCTTAGTGATGCAATTCACCATTCTATGCCCAAGGTTCCTCTACTCACACCCATATGTCTTTGTTCATTTGTTTGCTTCCTCGTTTTTCTCTTCGTCTGTTTCGTCACCAAATATTCCCAAGGAGCACACACACTCGGTGGGTGTTGTGGGAGACCTTACAAAATCCTTAATAGGGATAATTTAATTTATACTTTCCTCACACTATTGAACAGTAAAGGTATAATTATGGAGTTTTATGATAAGTAGACACCTATATAAGTATATAAATTATCTATTTTTCTCAATATTGCTTCATTTCTTGCAAGCATCCATAGCCCTGAAAAAAGGTGTCTTGGCACCATACAAGCATGGCCCCACTACCAATGAGCGTCCATAGCCCCAACGCATTTACTTATACTTCCCACACTTTATAGTGCTTTCAAATTCCCTATTTGATCCATTTTTATTTGTGTGAAATAATTTCTTATGGAATTGGGTAAAAAAAGAGGGGTGCTACAAGAGATAATGTTATTTTAAAGAATAGATATCATACTTTTAAAATTTTGACCCCAAAATTTTCCCTTAAAATATCAATGTCGAAGATCACTTTAATGTGGTGAGATGGGTGGGATTCAAAGAAAAGATAAATATAAACTCTTTCCTCTACTTAAAGAATAACATCATAATTTCAAATAAATATTCTTGTTCCACCATAATCAATAAGCAATTCCATAAATATGAAACTTGACGTAGATGGTTTCATATAAAGCGCCCCCATTTGTGATAATAACAAAGTAAAGATCCCCATTGTACAACCTAAAAAAATTCCTCGTTATTAAGAATAAGAAAAAAAATAAACTCAAATTTTCAAAGAAACTTAAGAACCAAGAAGAAATTTTAAATAAAAAAATCAAACAAAAATAGAAAAGTAACTAATAGAAAACAAAATGAAATGAAATGTACACTATTTGTCCTAAACTATCTGAAACCAACCAAATTCCAAAATATTATGTGGAGTAAAAAATCCAATATAACACTAGTACATTTGGGTCAAATTCTGACAGCACGTTCGACGCAATTGCCACTTTATATTTTTGGGAGAACGACAAACATACGACCCCCTCAAACGCGTTTCACATGACATCTCTTTTCTGATGCCATAGATATTTTCTTTGTTGCGATGTTTCATGCAGACACATGTCATCTAGGATTTTACTATCCAAACCCCATATAGTCATCACTACAACGACGCCAGAGACATCAAAATTCCAACATCCCATTTCGTCAGTCTCCACAATGTGGATGCCATAGGAGCGACATTATGGACATTGGAAGACAGATGTATGGTAACGTTGGTGGAGCGACGATCTACTATATATCAATGACAAGGATGACATGGGAGCGACGTTATGGACGTTGGAAGATTGACGGATGGTAATGTCGGTGGAGAAATGGTTAGCTATATATCAACGACAAGGGAGCCATGGGAGCGATGTTATGGACGTCGAAAAATCGACGGATGGTAACATCAGTGGCGCGAGGGTCAACTATATATCAATGAAAAGGACTCCATGGGAGTGACATTATGTACGTCAAAAGACCGACGACCTATAGGCATTTAAAAAAAATGATCTCCTTCCCATTGAACAAACCTATTAGAGCTTGTGTAAGCTAGAACCAAGGGCCAATCTCCTTAGGATCTTCCATTGGACCATATTATTCACAATCCACATCAATGGAATTGTGTGTAGAACCTTACACTTCTTGAGAGGATTCAACAAGAGTATGACTAAGACTTGAGGAGAGAGACCTAACCAACCTCTAAATATCACCTTCAAGATTCAATATCCTTAAGCTCAACCTCTTGTAGCTTTGTTCTACCTATGAAGAAGCACTTTCTATTTTCTTGTTCAAAAGGGCTATCATTTTGACTTACTCTACTTGTAGCTATAATAAGAACATGGAAATGATATGGGAGACTCTCTCAAGAACATTGACTAAGAACCCTTTTTAAAATATAACTTTACACCGAGTCTTCAAAATGTGATAAGAGATAATCATATTGGATATCTTATCAACAGGGATTCCTAGACCTATAAGCCCTTCCTTCCTACTATTAACCACTATAAAGGCATATAACTTGTATATATCTTTCCGCTAAATATCTTGAGTAATATGATAGAACCAAAGCATGTGTAGTGTGGTCTCCTTAACATAACACAAAGGACAGTTACCATCCCCTAAGTTATACTTTTTGAGTCTTTCACAAGACGTTAAGCCTCCTTCTAGGATGCCCCATCTAAACACCTTTAGCTTGTTGTGATAAGAGATTGTTTTAAGCTCTTTGAAGAGCGATTATCACTCTCTCTAGTCAAGATAGATAGGCCATCTATTATTCATCCTATTATACATGTCATCACCAGTTCGAGGATGAAGAGAACGATACTAACTTTCAGTAGAAGGACTATCAAGGGGGAACTCATTTTCCTAAGACTAGTCTTGTAGCCTTAAGCCCTAGGGGTGAAAATGGAGCTTACCAAACCATTCTTGGGAGCGAATATTGGTCAACTTAAGGAGAATCTATTAGTCGTATGCTTGTAAGTGGAATTTATCTTTGATAAGAGACCAAGATTTCCAATTATTGGAAGTGGTATCCCAAAAATTTGCAAAAGATCATATACCCTTATTTTAAAGTCTCTTTAAAGGGAACCAAATTTGGATTCCCAAGGGGTAGAGAGCCTTTTTGGTCAAAGGAGACCACCATAAGTTATAAGCATTGATGTTGGTTCCAACTTGGGAATCTTGAGACTTCCAATGAAGTGTTGTGACTATTTGTTTCCAAGCCCTCTAGAGGATTTTTAGAATGAAGATACCATGGATTACAAAAAAAGGGTACAACCACAAGGACATTTTCAAAGAAAGTATTAGGTGCTTTATAACCTTTCACTAAAGGATGGCCAAGTCTCTCCCATATGATCTATTTACATAATTCATTTCCATGTGTGGCCTTAAGAAACCACTTTGCTACCAAGGTAAGGCCATAAGTGGCCAAATGAGGAATGCTAAGTCTTCCATCTTGTGGTTTCCTAGTGCACACCAACCACTTGACCATAGTTAGACCCTTTTCCCCTTTATTCTTCACCCAAAAGAGATATTTTAAGATAAAGTTTTATTGTAGCCCTGCTGGTTGGGAAGCCAAAGAGACAAATAATATATATGCATTAAATTGAAAATCTTGTCCCCCACTTGGATTTTGGTTGCTAAGGAAAGGTCCTAACTATTATAGTATTCAAGTTTGAATGTAAGCTTATTAATAACCCACCTTCACATCTGATTTCGAGTCATGTCAATGCTAAATAGAATACCAAGATACTTGGAGATTTCCCCCCTTTGAACCCATTTCCATTGGGAAGGAATCCACCCTAGGTGATCGTCTAATACAATAAGTATCATAGAGGTTTTCTCCTCTTGTAGTATATCTTTAGAAGCTTTACAAAAGGTTTTCATCAACATAGTGGGCGTTGATTAATTATTATTGGGGAAGGACAATAACTTTACGTTGGTAAAATACATTTTATAATAGATAACCCAAGGCATCAAATGTGAGAACATATAAATCAGGGGCTATAGGGTATCCCTACATCATTGATTTGCTAAGAGGAATAAGATAAGTAAGGTATCTATTAACACAAACAATAACCAAAGAATTGGAAAAGATAATATTGACATAATATATGAACTTTGACCCAAATCCTAGCCACTCAAGCATGTGGAGAATGAATTTCCACTCCAACTTGTCATAGGCCTTGTAATAGTCCAACTTTAGACACATTCCTTTAAAACCTATCTCTTTGGCTAGAAAAAAATCCAAGCATTCAATAATGGAAATAACTCACAAAATTCTCTTCCCGATAGTATTTCAAATATAAAATCTTCCACCATATAAAGATAAATATAGATCTTAATGTAAACACTGGCAACTTTAAGTTTGATTATGTAGTGTCCCCAACGTCGAGCCCTTTGTAAATCTGGGTTATGAAATGAATTGTAAATATGTGTTATAGGTTGGTGCGCCAAGTTTGTATAAGCCGGTGGGATTATGTGATTAATTAGGCCAGAGAGACTAAGGGTTATAGGCCAAGGGCCTGATTTTGTACCTGTATGTATGTAACACGTTAATAAAATATAAACACCGCCGCGTGCAGGCCGAAATGATGAATGAGTAATGGGGAACTAAGCATCCACAGAGAGGGCAAGGGATTAGGGGCTAGAAGGTGGGAAAAGGGGCTAAGTGTTAAGCCTAGGGGGCTTAAGCCTTGGGAATAATAATTTAATATTATTCCAAAATACATGTGAATAATATGTCTTATCCTAAGTTCTTTTGGAAGGACAAGCAACTTCCAAAGGGAAGGA
>SNQJ01S0071089.1:51751-67876 GCA_010110895.2 Picea sitchensis
AAATTGGAGACATCCTCCGTCTGAATAGATCTAGCCTGTGTGTGGAATATCTATTCCGAAGCCATATCCGAGAGACCATCTGCCATTGTTGAACCTGTTCGAAAGCCCATGTATGTTTTCCCCATTGGTTGGTATGGCCATGCAGTGCTGGACTGCATGGGGCTTGTTGTCCAGTTGTACAACACTCTCTCCAGGTGAGAGAGGTGATTGAGGTTGGAAGAACAGGTTGTTGGCCTGTGATCGATTCTCTCCAGGTGAGAGAGTGCACAGAGGAGGGAGAGAACTATTGGAAGGAACCCTGTAGTTTCCACAGAGGTCAGAGACTTACGATCTGGTCTGTTGTTGTAACCCAAGGCAAGGGAGGTTAGCAGCTGAAGGATTGTCTAGGTGATAGAGAAGGTGTATACTCCTGGGGTGGAACATGTGTGTGGGGAAGGAGAGTCTATGGGAAGTGAGCATGAGTGGTTCCTGGGGGAGAATTTCTTCCTTGTGACTGTGTGTTTTCCCTGTAACCTCAGCCTAGCCTAGGATTCCTTACCTTGGGGTGGAGCTTAGTCCCATCTCAGGGGGTGACCCACTACTAAGATGATGAGCAGTGTGGTTTAAGGCTGGGAGGTTTGTGGAAGGCCTGCACTTGGTTGGTGGAACTACCACTATTTCAAAGATAAGTACCAGATGATGATTTAATTATGTTTCTGTATCTTTGTATATTATAATTATCATGTATTCTGCTATGCATTTGGATTAATGTTATTTCCATGGATTATTTATGTTAGTAATAATTCTTATGCTTTCTCTGATCTTAAATGTGTTTCATTGCTTAAATGTATTTTGTTTTATAACCGAGAGTGAGTGTTATTTTTCTATGAAGTATGGTAACAGAAAGGTTTCTACAATTTGGTATCAGAGCCCACAGTTTCGACACTGAGCCTAGATGGGCTAGTTGAGTTGTCTTTGGACTGAGGGTGTGAGGAGACATTTTGCCTGGAGGACCAATTTTGGACCCTGGAATGATCTGGAGTGTTAGGGAGTTACTTGATCATGCCTACAAGATCAGGAGGTATAGCGGTGTTGTGAAACCATAGCCGGTGTGGTCTATGGCCACAGGGAGAGAGGACTCCACACCAGAAGTGTTGGAGCCTTAGGATATATTCGAGAGGGAAGGTGAACCCTCGCGATCGTCAGATCTAGGAAGTGTGCACAGGGTTTAAAAACCATTTGGAGTTGTACAAGAGTGTGGGAATCGCAATATACGAACTCTCGAAAACCCAAGAAGATCTACATTGTAGATCTGGGAGGAAGGCTCGACCATTAGATCTGGCAGATTTGCACTCGAGTTAGTCACAAAAACCTTTCAGATTTCACAAAGTCAGGAGATGGGGAGTGAGGGAGGAGGACACCTCTGAAACCCGAAACCCAAAATCCAGAAACAATCTACATCGTAGATCGTAGGAAGGGAGTTGACCATTGGATCAAGTGGAAGAGTAAACCATAATTCAGGATTTCGAAAAATGGAAGTTCGAGATGTGGGATGCATGAACTCCCAATTCCCAAAACCCTGAAACAACGAAAATATCTGCACCATAGATCTGAGGAAGGAGTCTAACCGTTGGATTTTGCTTGGAATGGATGTGGGTGCATGAATGTGTACCATGTTCCAGTGAGTCGAGAAGATAGGCGAGAGTGGTGGGACCCGATGACATCACCAAAGGTGATGTGGACCCTCCTGAACATACCACATGCCACTGTGGTGAAGGGAGACAACTGTGTTGTGGGCCCAGAGGATAAAGTAGATCAGAATTTCAGAAGTCGGAGGTTGGAAAGGAAAGCAAGTCTGGGAGTTTCAAGAACCGAAACCCTGAAACCTGAAGTCCCAAAATATTCAGAGATGGAAGAACCATAGCATATTTTAAGGGAGACAGCTGTGTTGTGGGCCCAAAGAACAAGGAAACCAAATTTTCAGAATTTGGGAATTGAGGCGACAAAGAGTGGGAATCACTGCAACGTGAATTTCTGGTCATGAAATCCTGAAAGGATCTAGACCGTTAGATCCAACTCATCGAGGATCGTTGGATATCGTACAAGAAATTGTGTATCATATTTCGAGGATAGGAGTGACAAGAGGTTGGGAGTCACTGCATCGTGAACACTCAGGTACCAAAAACTCGAAGTCCTGAAATTTGCAGAGCTGAAAAGAGCTCAGAAAACTTTGTGAAGTCAAAACATTATTTCTTGTTCACGATTGGCTTATGAATTTTGTAAGTTTTCATGAAGGTTTAAGGGCCTGACAAACTTCGGATTGATTGCACATTGTGTGTGTATATTTCAACGAGTGTCAGGACAACCAAGAATAGACGCTGAGTAAGGAAATGGAAGAGGTGTGGAGTGCCTCCATTTCAGAGGACGAAAGAGAAGGAAAGGATGTCAACTTGGGAGTCGAAGGAACAAACTCTAATGGGCATGGAAAAGAGACAGATAAATAAGGACGTATGATGAAACTCATTGAAAAATTGCAGAAATATGCCCAAGCTTGCTGAGCTGATAGCCGAAAGATCATGAAAATCAGGGATCGACAGGGTGAATTCAACTTAAAAATGTTGAAGAGCCTGGAAAGAATAGAAAAGAAATTGGAAAAAGAGAGTGACACAAGCAGATCAAGAAATGTTGGAACCCTTGAGAGGAGAAGAAGATCGAGGAGTGGTAGCAGACATTACTGTCTCTCCCCGAAGAATTCTAGCAGGGAAACACACAGTAGTTCAAGCCTGTCCCCTACCAGAAAACATCGAAAATATAGAAAGGATGAATTGAAAGGGGAGATGAACAAGATCAAGCCTCCAACATTTGATGGAGAACATAATAAGGAGGAAGATGTCGAGACATGGTTTCTTGGCATGAAGAAATATTTCCAACTGCATAACTACTCCACTCAGGCAGAAGGAATAATTGCGATGTACCAACTATAAGAAAAAGCATCCATGTGGTGGGATCAGTTTGTGCAAGTGCAACACATCAGAGAGAAATATATCACTTGGAAGGAGTTTAAGAGGTATTTCGAGAAGAAATACCTGACTAAAATATATTATGACAGAAAGATGAAGGAGTTCTTTGAACTCAGGCTAGGCAACATGACCATTGATGAGTACGAACGAAGTTTCTTGGAACTAATGAAGTGTGTTCCATTCATAAAAGATGAGACTGTCAAGATTCAGAGGTATCTGAGCAGACTGCCACCTTCCATCAGTGATAATATTCAGTATGATGATCCTAAGACTATGGGATAAATAATACGAAGGGTGAAATGCTTGTATGAACAACAAAGAGAAAAGCCTACCTTTCGGAAGGCTTGGGATGACGAAAAGAGGTTTAATGGTGATGACGCACACCCAGAGACCCTGCCTCGATAGGTCCTGCGCCTGACCTCCCGGTCTAAGGATTGTTCACCTCAAAATTTTCTGATCTGAATCAGCTCTTTTGATTCCGTGCTAGAATCTCAGAATTTTGATCCACAGGTCCTTTTGTTCTCAGCCACAACCTCTATACACGTCTATGGATTTTCCCCGATAGGAAATTATATTTCAGGTTTTGGGACTTTCTATTTCCCGGTGTCATGAGGACCACTGTCCCCACGATCTCTCGATCACCGATTTTTCGATATGCCGAAACACCTCTATCGGCAACTAGCCCTCAGGGCTAAGTCTTGGCCCACAGGACCACTGCACATAAAACCACAACTCTATTTTCGGGGTCGTGCAACCCAACTGCTCAACCTCTCATCCAATGGATCCCTAAAATGTCGATCCATGAAACGTCGATATACCAAAACGCTTTAATAGCCTTTAACTCCCATGACTATCTCCTGGTCCATGTGACCGTTATCCCCGTGACCGTAGTCCTATGTCGGGGTTTATCAACACAAGAGCCCGACCTCCTGTCTTCTAGACTCTCAAATCGCATATCTCCGAGATGCCGAAATGGCGCTCCCCAAATTCCTCTTTCCTCTTCGTGATTTCAGGCTTTGAAACACCAAAATGTTGAAGCTCTTGTCCTTGGAACCCCCGAAATTCCGATTCCCGAAACTCTGATATGACGACTACTTGGAAACCCCTTTTGGGATTTCGTGTTTCAGGTTCTCCTGATACAAGAATCCTCCTCGCCGTTGTTCCTTCGCACTCTTGACCTCCGATGTGACAAAGTGATGTCAATCTCCGCCATGTGTCCCAAATGGATGGACGACTCTGATGTGTTTCGGGGTTTTCTCCCTGAAGATTCCCGATCTCCTGTCTTCTAGACTTTCGGTATCCCGATGTGCCAATGACCTTTGGGACTTTCACCCTCCTATTCATGAAGTTTAAACCTCATGCAGCTCCTGTCAGATCCAACGGCTGACGACTAATTGGACCAAGATCCGACGGTCCATATCCTTTCTCCTGTGCTCTCCTCTGTTACACTACCTCCTGGACATGAAATCTTCTCAACAGTCCATATCTCTCTGGATGGATCCAATGGTAGTTGTTGCTCCTCCCTAGATTTGGTGCTTTCTTCCCAGTCTTGGAAGAATTTTGAAATCTCAAAGGCCTCGACCTTTTCTTCGTCCCTGTGATCTCTTGCGACCTCTGTGCATAAAAGCACTCGCCTACGCGTATGAAAATGCGGTTCCTCCTGAGCTTTAGAAAACTCTAAACTCTTCCCTAGAGTTCTCTGGCCTCTACACTCCTTGCAGCTACGGCTTCGTGCACTTAGAGCACTACTCCTCCTGAGCTTTTATCCTTCTTTTGAATCCTCGAAGGATTCTGATGTCTGCACTCCTGCAGAGTCTTCGCACACACACAAAGGTGTTGTCTTTTCTGATCTTTCCTGCTCCTCAGACCTTAAGAGAATAAATATTCTGTCCTTCTCCTACAGATGGAGAATTACGAGGCCATACTAGCACTCAGTCTACTCAAGCAACCTATTACTGAGTATTTTCGGGTATTCAATAACCCTACGAATACGCTCAATGCCCACTTGACAGAGCCTCTTACGAAACTCCTCTGAGCTTCTGCCTTCTTCTGAACTCAACAAAATCTCTTTCGTGCACTTAAAGTACTTACTCCATGCCCACCTGGAAGAGTATCAAGAATCCTCTGTGATTCTTACTTCTTATGAACTCTCAGCAGAGTTCCCTAGTGCATCACTATGCATATGCTCAATGCCCACTCGACAGAGCTTTTGTAGAACTCCTTAGAGGTTCTATCTTCTGTGTTCTCCTTACACCTGCTCAATGCCCTTCTGGAAGAGCTCTCAAAATCCTTAGTGATTATGGCTTCTGTCTGAAGTCACAACAGAGTTCTTTTGTCTTCTGTGCACTCCTTGCACCTGCTCAATGCCCTCCTGGCAGAGCTTTGCAAAACTCACAACATAAGTTATGTCTACGACTGTGTTCTCATATACAGCCTCACCTCCTAAGGTATTCAACAACCTCACGGTCTTCTTCGAATTAGTGATTCTAGCTCATGTTCCCACCTGGCACGCCTTTGTCTGAACCCGCAGAATTCAGAAGTGCATATATGCACTAGTATTCAAAGACCGCAGTACTTTGTCATGCCCTCCTGGCATGAAACCTCAAAGACATCTCAAGCCTGAAACCAAAAAAAACCCCTACAAATGCCTAACATACATCTACAACATACATTCACGTCATATAAAGAACACTCACAGACATTCATTTAACACAGAAATATGCAGGAAAGACTGTTGTTCATATTAAAATGGAAAATGCCTATTTGTACAAGGTGTTCCTGAGCACGGCCTGTAACAAGGTATCGACTCCTTCTCTTCTGCTCTCTACTCGCAGACCCTCTACCATGAGATCCAATTACCATCCAAAATATATTTTACATGAGGAGGCTCTTAGAGCTCTTCCCTCCAATCTACCTACCCTATTCAATTACATTGAATGGGTTATCTAGTCCACAGATCGAATCTAGATCTCAGCCTTACAAACATTAAAAGGCTTACCTACTCTAATGCCTGCACAAAGGCATGGCTCCATGGCTCAATAGCCTACAACATTAATTACATTGAAATTCAAAACTGAAGATGAGGGTTGCGCCTCTCTTCAGCCTTGAATGCACGCGGTGACATGGCTGGTTGGATGGTTGGATGACGTGGAGAGATGCTCCTGCGTCATACTCCCCAGCTGCAAAATTTATGATCTCCTTCTCATGAGCTTCCCATCTCAGCTATTGAAATCCTCCTGGATCCCAAACAAATTTCTGGAGTTGTTCATCTGCTCCATCTCCCTGCTGCTGTTGCTTCTGCTTCTGCACTACTGTTGTTTCTACTTCTTTTCTTCTACTTAGCCTCTCCTTGCTGATAGTTTCTACTGACCAGATCATCAACTCCCTGATCATGTCAATTACTTTGTCCAGCTACTCCCGTGGTTGACTTTGTTCATGCAGTCTCCCCAGCTACAATTTTTTTTTGCAAATGGGTAGATCACTGTGATCTCCCATGCCTTCTTCATCTGTTGCTTCCAACTTCGCCTGTTGGATGTGCATGCCCTGCACTATCACCCTTCTCTCCTAGGCTTCGATCTGGTCACATAGATCAGCAAAGATAATGTTGTCTGCCTCTTCCTCTTCTTCCACTTCTGCAAGCTCCAATGCTACAGTCCTTTCAGGTTCCCCACTGAAAGTATCGAGCCATTCCTCGGAATGCTCATCTTCTTCTTCTATTTCTTGGGCAGTTTCCAAAGTCTGCAACAATTCTTCTTTGACAGTCTCAGTTTGTTGTCCTTCTTCTATTTTCGTTGCTTCATCTACAACACAGGATTTTTCCCCCTCTGGGCTAAGTGGTAGGGATATTTCAATTCCCCTAATCACTAGAAGATTTCTCCGATCTTCCTCCTTTGTCAGCTGCATTTGCTGATCCAAACTCACCTCTGAGTTTATGAGACTCCTAGATAGTCTCATCTGTTCATCCCTGCCCACCTGGCAATATGGGATTTTCCTGTTGCTTCCTTGGCAGACTATGAGATCAACCAATCCCATCTTCATCAGCACCCCTTGCTGAATTGAACTCACCTCTGAGTCCATGAGACTTTTAGACAGTCTCGTATTCTTATCTCTGCCCACCTGACAAATAGAGATGCTTCCACTATCCTCCTAGTAGTCTTCAAGATCCCACAACGACCTCATTTCATTGCCCAACTGGCAATGTGAAATTCCTTGGCTATCCTCCTGACAGTCCGTGAGATCTTCAGCTGATCTCAACTCCTTGCCCACCTGGAAATTTGGAATTTCCTCTCTGCCCTCCTAACAGTTCTTGATATCTTCAGCTGATCCCATTTCATTCTCTTCATCGAGAATTCTCCCTGTCTCTGGTTCACATATCTTAACCATCTCCTCAAGTCCATCGAGGTTTTCAGCATTCCTCAACCATCCCCTTAATAGCCTACGCTGTCTTCTAGCCATCAACTCCTTGACTGACCATTTTACCTTTGCCTTCCTCATGGGCCATTCATATACCCATCTCGACTTGGCTTTCTGTTGTATCTCCCATGCAAGTTCATCCATCCTCGTGTTCTATTGCATCTGCAATGGAAGCTTTGCTAACTCCACCCTTATATCAGTGAGCTCTTCATCTATGTCTTCTTTACTCACTAGCTCCTGGAAAACCTGCTTCTCACTTGCAGGAAATCATTTACAGAGTCTCCAACACTCTGCCTCCTTTTGTATTCTCCTTCTTCTTGAAATATACAAATAGAGTTCTCGCTCTGATACCACCTGGTGACGATGCACACCCAGAGACCCTGCCTTGACAGGTCCTACACCTGACCTCCTGGTGTAAGGATCGTTCACCTCAAAATTTTCTGAGCCGAATTAGCTCTTTTGATTCCCTGCTGGAATCTCAGAATTTTGATCCACAAGTCCTTCTGTTCTCGGCCATGACCTCTGTACACGTCTATGGATTTTCCCCGATAGGAAATTATATTTCAGTTTTCAAGACTTTCTATTTCCCAATGTCACGAGAACCATTGTCCCCACGATATCTCGATCACCGATTTTCCAATATGCCGAAACACCTCTATCGGCGACTAGCCCTCAGCGCTAAGTCTTGGTCCACACGACCACTACACATAAAACGACATCTCTATTTTCGGGGTCATGCAACCCAAGCGCTCAAGATCACATCCAATGGATCCCTGAAATGCCGATCCACAAAACATCAATATGCCAAAACACTTTAATAGCCTTTAGCCCCCATGGCTATCTTCTGGTCCATGTGACCGCTATCCCTGTGACTGTAGTCCTATGTCGGGGTTTATCAACATGAGAGCCCGACCTCCTATCTTCTGGACTCCTGAAACTCTGATCTCCGAGATGCCGAAATGGTGCTCCCTGAATTCCTCTTTCCTCTTCGCGATTTCAAGCTTTGAAACACCAAAATTCCAAATCTCTTCTCCTCGGAACCCCGGAAGTTCTGATTCCCGAATCTCCGATATGACGGCTGCTTGGAAACCCCTTTTGGGATTTTGCATTTTGGGTTCTCCCGATGCAAGAATCCTCCTCGCCATTGTTCCTTCACACTCCTGACCTCTGATGTGACGAACTAATGTCTCTGCCACGTGTCCCAAATGGATGGATGACTCTGATGTGTTTCGGGGTTTTCTCCCTAGAGATTCTAGATCTCCTGTCTTCTAGACTTTCGGTATCCCGATGCATCAATGCCCTTAAGGAATTTCACCCTCCTGTTCATGAAGTTTAAAACTTGTGCAGCTCTTGTCAGATCCAATGGCTGACGGGTAATTGGACCAAGATCTGACGGTCCATATCCTTTCTCCTGTGCGCTCCTCTATTACACTGCCTCCTGGACGTGAAATCTTCTCAATGGTCTAGATTTCTCCGGATGGATCCAATGGCAGTTGTTGCTCCTCCCTAGATTTGGTTCTTTCTTCCCAATCTTGGAAGAATTTTGAAATCTCAAAGGCCTCGACCTTTGCTTCATCCCTATGATCTCTTGTGACCTCTATGCATAAAAGCACTCGCCTGTGCGTATGAAAACGCGGTTCCTCCTGAGATTTAGAAAACTCTAAACTCTTCTCGAGAGTTCGTTGGCCTCTGCACTCCTTGCAGCTACGACTTCGTGTGCTTAGAGCACTACTCCTCCTGAGATTTTATCCTTCTTTCGAATCCTCGAAGGATTCTGATGTCTGCACTCCTGCAAAGTCTTCGCACACACACAAAGGTGTTGTCTCTTCTGATATTTCCTTCTCCTCAGACCTTAAGAGAATAAATATTCTTTCCTTCTCCTGCATATGGATAATTACGAGGCCCTCCTGGCACTCAGTCTACTCAAGCAACCTATTGCTGAGTATTTCTGGGTATTTAATAACCCTACGAATACGCTCAATGCCCACTTGATAGAGCCTCTTACCGAACTCCTCTAAGCTTCCACCTTCTTATGAACTCAACAAAATCCCTTTCGTGCACTTAAAGTACTTACTCCATTCCCACCTGGCAGAGTATCAAGAATCCTTTGTGATTCTTACTTCTTACGAACTCTCAGCAGAGTTCCCTAGTGCATCACTATGCATATGCTCAATGCCCACTCGGCAGAGCTCTTGCAGAACTCCTTAGAGGTTCTGTCTTCTATGTCCTCCTTACACCTGCTCAATGCCCTTCTGGAAGAGCTCTCAGAATCCTTAGTGATTATGCCTTCTGTCTGAACTCACAACAGATTTCTTATGTCTTCTATGCACTCCTTGCACCTGCTCAATGCCCTCCTGGTAGAGCTTTGCATAACTCACAACATAAGTTCCGTCTACGACTGTGTTCTCATATATAGCCTCACCTCCTAAGTTATTCAACAACCTCATGACCTTCTTCGAATTAGTGATTCCAGCTCCTGTGCCCACCTGGCACGCCTTTGTCTGAACCCTCATAATTCAGAAGTGCATCTATGCACTGGTATTCAGAGACCACAATACTCTGTCATGCCCTCCTGGTATGAAACCTCAAAGACCTCTAAAGCCTGAAACCAAACAAAACCCCTACAAATTCCTAACATACATCTACAACATACATTCACATCATATAAAGAACACTCACAGACATTCATTTAACACAGAAATATGCAGGAAAAATTGTTGTTCGTATTAAAATGGAAAATGCCTGTTTGTACAAGGTGTTCCTAAGCACGGCCTGTAACAAGGTCTCGACTCCTTCTCTTCTTCTCTCTACTCGTAGACCCTCTACCATGAGATCCAATTACCATCCAAAAGATATTTTACATGAGGAGGCTCTTAGAGATTTTCCCTCCAATATACCTACCCTATTCAATTACATTGAATGGGCTATCTAGTCCACAGATCGGATCTAGATCTTAGCCTTACAAACATTAAAAGGCCTACCTACTCTAATGCCTGCACAAAAACACAGCTCCATGGTTGAACAACCTACAACATTAATTACATTCAAATTCAAAATTGAAGATAAGGGTTGCGCCTCTCTTCAGCCTTGAATGCACACGCTGACATGGCTGGCTGGTTGGTTGGATGATGTGGAGAGATTCTCCTGCATCATTTAAGAAGGAACAGAGGTAGAAGAAAAACAAGCCTCCCTTCTTCAGAAACAGTCCTCAGGGACAACCATCCTTTAGAGAGCCCAGGAAGGCTGAAGTGGGTGAGCAAATGCCAAGACCACCACCTATGGAGTGTTGGGGTTGTAAAGGGAACCATAGGTACAGAGACTTCCCCCACAGAAAAGATAAAGAGAGAATTGTCCATACTATTCAACAAGATGAAACAGTGGAGGATATGGGCAGAAGAATGCCAAGGATCTATGCAGCCCTGGACAACAAGCAAGCAGAATTTCAATCACACATGATTGAAGTGGAAGGTATGATTAACAACCGACCATTAATTATTTTAATTGATTCAGGGGATAGCCATAGTTATGTAGATCCTAGGGTGGTGGAAAGTTTTCATTTATCAAGAATCAAACATGAAAAGTCTTGGTTAGTGAAGTTGGCTATAGGGACCAAGAGGAAGGTCACTGAATTGGTTAAGTCATGTTCAGTGGACATGAAAGGATTAAGCACTAAGGATGAATTGAATATTCTGCCTTTAGGCTCTTATGACTGCTTATTTGGGATGGACTGGTTGGACCAATACCATGTCTACCTAGACTATCGTAACAAGAGGTTTTCATTCCTGGACGAAGAGGGAAATCGAAAAACAGTCCAAGGAATTCCCAGAGCTGTGGCTGTCAGAGAAATCTCAGCCATGCAACTGAAGAAGTGCTACTGGAACGGATGTCAATTATTTGTAGCTTGTGTGGAAGAAGCATCCAGAGATGCAGTCTCAAAGATTGGATACCATGAGGTACTCACAGAGTTCAAAGACGTATTTCAGGAGGTACTTGGACTACCTCTGAAGAGGGACATCGATTTTTCTATAAATTTGATGCCTGGAGCAGCTCCAGTTTTGAAAGCTCCTTACAGAATGAGTACGCCAGAGCTAAAAGAGTTGCAATTGAAGCTCAAAGAGATACTAAATATGGGGTACATTCACCCCAGCATTTCACCTTGGGGAGCCCCAGTCCTATTCGTGAAGAAGAAAGATGGGACGTTGAGACTGTGCGTTGATTTCTGGCAGTTGAATAAGGTAAATGTCAAGAACCAGTATCCTCTGCCAAGGATCGATGATCTTTTTCATCAGTTGAAGGAAGCAAAAATATTTTCAAAAATAGATCTCAGATCTGGATAACACCAAGTGAGAATAAATGATGGGGACATTAGAAAGACCTCCTTTACAAAAAGGTACAGTCATTATGAGTTCACGGTGGTGCCATTTGGATTGTCAAACACACCTGTTGTTTTTATGTGCTTGATGAATGGTGTATTCAGGAACTATTTAGACAAGTTTGTCATAGTCTTCCTGGATGACATCTTGGTGTATTCCAAGTAGGAGGAAGAGCATGAACAACACTTGAGAATGGTTCTGCAAGTGTTGAGAGAACACCAGTTGTATGCCAAGATGAGCAAATGTTCATTTTATCAAAGGCAGATCCATTACTTGGGACATATTATTTTAGAAGAAGGGATCACTGTGGATCTTGAAAAGGTTTAGTCCATCCGAGAATGGTCAGCGCCAAGGAATGTGGCGGAAGTTAGATCTTTTATGGGTCTGGAAAGCTATTACAGAAGGTTTATAGTAGAATTCTCAAAGATAGCTCACCCTATCACTTCCTTGCAAAGGAAGGAGAAGAAGTTCCAGTGGACTGAAGAGTGTGAGAGTAGTTTCCAGCGATTGAAGCAGTTGTTAACCAACGCTCCAATATTGAAAATTGCAGATACAAATATGGATTCCATGGTGTGCACAGATGCGTGTAAGGAGGGACTGGGAGAAGTTCTTGGCCAAGAGGGATTTGTAATATATTATGAATACTGAAATTTGAAAGAGCATGAAAGGAATTATTCCACTCATGATTTAGAGCTGGTAGAAATCATCCACGCATTGAGGAAATGGAGAAATTACCTCATGGGAAGGAGATTCGAATTGAGAATAGACCACAATGGTCTGAAGTATTTATTTGATTAGTCGACTTTAAACTCTAGGAAAACCAGATGGATGGAGTTTCTGTGTGAAAATGAATTTGATATCAAGCATATCAAAGGGAAAGGAAATAAGGTGGCTGATGCACTCAACAAAAAAGTACATGAATTACATGCTACATCCATTAGCATGTACAGGACTGAGATTAAGGATAGAATTTTGGAAGCTGCAAATGTTGATTTGCAGTATAGAGGTCTGGTAGAAAAGCTACAGTAGCGTGAGAGACCATAGACCCATGAAAGTTACACTTTGGGAAATGATGGCTTACTTCTATATAAAAACAGAGTGTATGTACCCAATGTCCAAGAATTGAAGATGGAAATTCTAAAAGAAATGAATAACATGACTTATGCTGGACATCTTAGATATCAGAAGACCGTGGCAGCAATCAAAAGCCATTACTTTTGGCTAGGTCTGAAGAAATAAATCATTGAATACATCGCCAAATGTATGGAGTGCCAGAAGGTTAAGGCTGAGCATAGGCACCCAGCAGGGTTGTTGTAGCCTTTACCCATTCCTGAGTGGAAATGGGAAGTGGTGACAATGTATTTTATCACAGGATTTCCCAGAACAAGAAAGCAGCATGATTCAATCATGGTGGTGGTGGACAAGCTTACAAAAGCTACCCATTTTATTCCACTGAAAACCACTCACAAGGCAACAGATGTCACTTATATCTTCTTAAAAGAAGTGGCACACTTGCACAGAATTCCTAAGACGATTGTGTTTGATAGGGACCTGAAATTCACCTCGAATTTTTGGAAAGGATTGTTCAAAGGATTCAGAACGAATCTAAACTTTAGTACAACGTATCATCCTGAGTCTGAGGGACAGACAAAGAGGGTGAACAAAGTAATAGAAGACATGTTGAGAATGTATGTGATGGATAAACCATCAAGATGGGAAGACTACCTATATTTGGTAGAATTCGCCTACAATAATGGGTATCACGCATCGTTGAAGATGAGCCCATTTGAAGCACTTTATGGAAGAAAGTGCAACACTCCAGTGAGATGGGATAATCCAGCTGACAGAGCAATAGTTGGGCCTAAGCTGCTCAAAGAGATGGAAGACCAAATGATAATAATTAAACAGAATTTGAAAGCTGCCCAGGATAGGCAGAAGAGTTATGCTAATAAGAACAAAACTCATAGAGAATACAAAGTGGGTGATCATGTTTTCCTGAAAGTAAAAACTAACAAGAGTTCCTTGAAGCTGGAAAGTTACTCCAAGTTGGCAGCAAGATTTTGTGGGCCATTTGAGATCCTTGAAAGGATTGGGCCAGTTGCATACATGCTTGCATTACCTACATCTATGACTGTACATAATGTGTTTCATGTTTCACTGCTTAAGAGATATATACCTGATTCTAATCATTTTATTGATTGGAATGTGATTCAGGTGGAACCAGAAGGTGTCCTGCAAGTGCATCATGTGCACATATTGGAAAGGAAAAGAAAACAACTCCAGAATCGAGCCATAGAGCTTGTAAAGGTCTAGTGGACCTGGTACATTCCTAAGGATGTGACATGGGAGCATGAAGATGTTATGTGTGTAGAGTACCCACATCTTTTTGAAAATTTTGAAAAGCTTGCAGAGACAGTGTAAGGTTGCACTGAGCACAGTGCAAAAATAAGGGGAGGGGGATTATAGTGTCCCCAAGGCTGAGCCCTTTGTAAACATGGGTTATGAAATGAATTGTAAATATGTGTTATAGGCTGGTAAGCCAAGTTTGTATAAGCCGGTGGGCTTACGTGATTAATTAGGCCAGAGAGCCTAAGGGTTGTAGGCCAAGGGCTTGATTTTGTACCTGTATGTATGCAATACATTAATAAAATATAAACACTGCCGCATGCAAGCCAACATGATGAATGAGTGATGGGGGACTAAGCATCCACAGAGAGGGCAAGGGATTAGGGGTTGGAAGGTGGGAAAATGAGCTAAGTGTTAAGCCTAGGGGGCTTAAGCCTTGGGAATAATAATTTAATATTATTCCAAAAGACATGTGAATAATATGTCTTATCCTAAGTTCTTTTGGAAGGACAAGCAACTTCCAAAGGGAAGGAACACATGCTGAAGGAACGCATGTAGTAGAATGGGTGACAAATGTCAATCCTAGCCCATGCAAATAAAGGACTGAAATGAGTCCTGATGGGGGTTCTCCTCCATTCTACTCGACCTTTAGAACCGTACATCCAATCCGACCTCTGCAAGAGACCTCATGCAATTCTGGAACCCGGGGGGGGGAATAGTATGTGTTGATTTCTAGAAAAGTGGAGACATCCTCCGTCTGAACAGATCAAGCCTGTGTGTGGAATCTCTATTCCAAATCCATATCCAAGAGACCATCTTCCATTTTTGAACCTATTGGAAAGCCCGTGTCTATTTTCCCCGTTGGTTGTTGTGGCCATGCAGTGCTGGACTGCGTGGGGCTCGTTGGCCATGTTATCGCATAGTTTGTAGTTTAGGTCAAAGGCTAAAGGATAGAGATCAAACTGGCGTAACAGGAACCTTCCGCACCCAATATCAACTCAATGGGGAGGTTATTTCTATTTAGGGAGGTTAGCCCAGGGGAGATGTCCCCGACAACCTGGGGTTTTGAAGAGGCTAAGGTATAAAGCAAGGTTAAAGTTTCCTCCTCACAGGTTACCACCTAGGTCAGATAGTCAGGCTAAACAACCAATAATGAAGTGTATGCCCAATTGAAAACACATGCCCGGAACAAGACAACAACAATAGAATATATATATATGCAGGCTATAACTCAAAGGGTTAGTACTTCAATAACTATCTACTATCATTTAATAAGCAATGTAAAGCAATAGATACAAATGAAATCAACATTTTTTCAATTAGCTATGAAAGAGCATCAATTCATCAATATCTATCAAGATGATCAAGCCAACAATGTATCCAATCAATAATTTGCTCAATAAATGCTTCAAATCATCATTCAATTGCTTATATTAAAAAAAATTTGCGTCAAGATGAGATAACCAACTGTGACGTTAGCCCTAATTAAGTTAGTTTGTTAGTTAGGGTTTCAAAATTTATAGTTTTGAGAGTGGTTTTGTACACTAAGACTTCAACGTTGGAGGTTAGATATCAGTGCCTTAGGGTATATGGAGTCAAACAAGAAGAGGGCACAAGGTTTTGAAAGGATGGTGACTTAAAGACTCGAGGGAAGGGTTCTAAAGTGCTGCAAAGGCAGGGCCCTAGAATCAAAACCCTAGGGGAAAGAGGCTCACTCTAGTGTTGCTTAAGCAAGGCCTCATGCTCTTTCCTCCTTCCTTAGGTCAACTTGGTAAAACGGCTAGCATCAATGATTAATTTTACTAAAGGATGAGGTGAGAGAAAGTGTTGTAAAGACAAGGCTTTCAAACTCTAGAAAGTGATGGCCCTAGGTGTAGATAACCTAGGCCTAGGACGTCACCCCTTTTTCAACCTATAAAATTAAATGCTAGCTTAAAGGAAGAAGCAAGATGAGTGTAGCAAAGGCTAGGCTCAATCCTTCTTCTTCAATGGCT
>SNQJ01S0071090.1:38438-59007 GCA_010110895.2 Picea sitchensis
GCTATTGTTATCTAGTAAATTGAAAGTAACCTAATAATAGTAGAAACTTTAACACCCAGAGGGATGGGTGTTGGGTAAAAGATAAAATCCATATATGAGCCTTCCAGATGCTTCTCCCAGGGATCACCCAAGAAATCAATAAAACGCTTATCTTTGAAAGAAAGAAGACCCATAATATAACAAAGAAATGACTGAAAGGTAGATTGAAGGATAGGAGGTCTCATCGCGAGTCGACCTATCACATCCATGAATGTCTAGTGGTATGACACTGTCATTATCTGGTCACCAAACTAGGGCAGTGACTATCAGTTGCATGGTTGAGAGAAAGGAAGTCTCATCACGAGAAAACCTTCTCATTTCCATTAGGCATTTGTGGGTGACATTTCCACCATCTGGTCACCATGCCAGGGAAGTGACCTTCAACNCTCTACAAAGGCACCCATGAATGAGATACTACGACCCCTACTATGTCATGAGTCATATGCCCATTGAGTCCTGACCCCATCCACCTCATACACTCTACATGGCTAAGAGAGGAAATTCTTGGAGGCTCTTCTTGACCTAGGGAAATATCTACTCAATAGGACACCTCATCAACCCTCCCATACTTAAGCTTGACAAGTCGCATAATGTCTTTGAGCTATTAATTTTTTGATATAGTAATCTTTGATGCACATGCTTAGATGGATTATTTATTGACTAGATCCACTTATCATGATGTTATGACTTAATATCCTTGGAGGGCGTGTTCATTTGTTTTTGCAGGACCTAGTTGGTGGACAATTTTGGTAGAACTAGCCTAGCTTGGGATTCCAAGGGGCTACAAGCCCACAGGTTGGATGCCAGGGGCCCACATGCCAGATGAGAGAGAGATGACTTGGATGGCCTTGATGATGACTTGGATGACCTAGCCCCCCCATTGTTTGCTAAACGATTTTCCCAGGAGGGGAAAAATGTCCCACTTTTGAGCATGTTGTCATGATATTGGGGGCTAGGGCTTGGTGGTGAGCTTCCACTCATTTGCACTTGGGCGTTTCGAGGAGAAGAGGGTTTCCACCAAGATGAGATCATCTGGATGCTTGAAACATGGACTTGGGAGTCCCTTCCATGCTTCTCCAACACCAACGACCTCCTCAAAGTGGAAAAATGTCCCCTAAAGGGGTGACATCAACCTAGATTAGGGTTTAATTTGTGAAAAAGATGAAATTTTAAGTGAATTGTTTAATATTATTGTGTTAAGAGGGAAAGACTAGGGTTGTTGACCCCTAATCTTGTGTTTTACTCCTTATTTTGTGGACAAGCCATGTTGGCTAATTTTTGTATAAATAGAGATCATAAGATCTCATTTTAAATCACAGCTCTCCTCTTGTGAGAGGACTTGGTCTGAAATTTTGGCCCCCTTAGCTCTTTTATCTCTTGTGCACTTATGTATGGCTATGGTTGTGAATGGTTAATGGAAGAAGTGATGCGTTAGCTTTGGAAGGTTAATTTCTAGCTCTTTTGGTGGATTGTCTTAGCATCTCTCTTGATCTTGGTATGGTTTTTACTCTTTTGCTATCATTTTATTCAAGTCAAGTATTGTTGTGCTAGGATCTAGGTGGAAAGTATAAGGGCATACACCCGCACCATAGTCTTCACCAGTTTTGCTTCATCTCATTCATTGACAAGGGTTTGCTAAGAGAAGTATAAGGGCATACCCTCTTAGCTTAAACCCTAGCTTAGAGAAACTTGTTTTGGGAAGTAAAAGGGCTTACACACCCAAGGAGGTATCTTTTATAAGCTCCTTGTGACTCCATTAACCCAATAGTAAAGGCACTAGTCATTAAATTGTTGCATTGGAGAAATACATTATTGCATTGGGAAAGATGAATTTCGGTCTTTTTACTTCTTGCAAAAGTGGATTGTCTTCCTTGTGCCTTGGGCACCTCACAATCACTAGGGCATCCTCATCTAAGGGAGACTTATTTCTATTGGTACAAATTTGCATCTTCAGCCATTAGGGGCTGCAAAAACCCTAACATACTTGCTTTAACAACTCTCTTATCAACCATTGGTTTTGCCTCAAAGTTTGTACCTATACTCTCCTAGTCCTATCACACTTTTTGGCAAAGTTTGAGGGGATTCTAGTGGCTGATTTTCTCGTTGTAATACATTGATTGTTACAGACATAAGGCTGATATATTTTCTACAGACAAGTGTTTACAACAACCTTATATTTTATGCTAAGAGTAATAGTTCTTTCACCGTGAGTTTAGCTAGTCAATTGCTAGTTTTTCTCTTGCATTTTACACTTGATCCTTAGCATTTATTGCGCAACTTAGAGTATTTTCTTCTTTCTAATTTACACTGTCATATACTGCTGCAAATTAGGTACAAAAAGCTTATCTTGCTGATCCGACTAACATATACTATTGCAAGGTGTGTTTTCTTGTGTCTCTGCAGGTACAATCATCCGAAAAAGCGCTATACATGTGGGGAAACCATTACCTAACTTGCAAGGCATCTCTCCCTACCTTCCTTTCCATTTAGAATTGACTTGTAGGGGCTCCATTTCCACTTCCTTCCATATTCGTCTCAATCCCCCTAGGGTCACCGAGATCACCTCCCTAGAGTGACCTAGTCACCCTTGAAGTGCGAAACTTACATCGAGGTGACATTGGGTGTAGGATTACATAATTGTATCACTTGTTCCTTGGTTGGGTCAGGATTTTCCCAACCTAAAACTTGTGCCATAACATTTTAGTGCCACCTAAGGGACTTTCCCTTTCCACCCTTCTTGATGAGCTCACCTTAAAGCTCATTTGGCGACTCCACCTTCCTAGAACCTAGTTTTCCTTTGTTTTCCCATTTTCATCCTTTCATGAGCCTTGAGCTCATCTGGCAAGTTCATTGAGGTGTTACCCCAAGTAATGGAAACATGGCCCTGTGGTACTTTCATGAAGCATACAAGCGTTGGATCTCGAAGCTATTGACGAATATCCAAATAAGTGCCCAATTGACCAATTCAACCTTCTCCCAAACTTGGATGGTAATCCATTGTTAGCCATATCACATGTTGTTGAGTTAGTTAGAGCCATCTCATTTTTGAACGCACAACATGAGGATGTGAGCTTGTGATTGTTCTGCTATCCTTGGGAAGAGAACAAAGAGATTGGATTAGACATTCTTATAAGCCAAGGAGCATATCTTCTTTGACGATCCTCATTAGAGAGTTCCTTAAGCAATGGGGACTAGAAGCTCAAAGTCTTGAAGATATTGTTCAAGACTTGGAGGATGCCTTTTCAAGAGAAGGTTTTGACCTTGATCCTATTGAATGCTTGATAGGAACGCTTCTTCCAGAGTTTATTGAAATGACATTTGAAAAACAAGAAGTTGACAACACCAATGAGGAAAATTTTGAACGTCTCAAGCGAAGAAGAGATGAAGATTTCACATTTTTTGAACAACTAATGAGACTTTGCCCTGATAAGGACTTTCTGGTTAAGTTTTGTCAACAAAGAAAAGAGGAGCTTGACACCATCATAGAAGATTATGAGAAAATGCCTACCCAAATTTCAGCTTGGGAAGCGATCATTGCATATTTTGGAACATTTTCATTATACGATGCTCTAACCGAGGAGTATGGATACCAAGAAGGCTTCCCAAGTGATGATGAACGACTCTTCATACCCGAGGAACTCTATAAAATCATCTTAGATCAAGATAAATATGGTGAGTTCTTTGAACCTTTTGAGGATGATGAAGATCCAGATGAAATACAACACCCATATGAAGATACATTGGTGTCCTTGCTCCCGCTTGAAAAATATGATATCATTCAGGCTTGTTCTCCTTGTGCATATGAAGATGAAGTATCTTCTCTCCCACTTGATGAGGACATACAGACCTTTGCTCCTCCTACACATCAAGAAGAGAACATGATGAGTTATAATCCTTTTGAGAACTTTGATGATGCTTTATTCCATGACTATGGAAATGAAGAAAAATTCCAAAAGGATCTCGATGAAGTTTCTCTTGTTGAAGGCTTGAATGAGACTTTGTTATCTACTTTCCCTTTTGAACAAAACGAAGTTATCCAGTCTTGTGAGGAAGTGATAAAATCCTATGGTGCAGATGAATTCATGGAACAACCCTTGGATATAATTGATGAACACATTGATGATTTCATACAGGCTCGAAGATGTAGATGGGATGTGGGTTGTTTCATTATTGATAGAGATCCCATCTATGACATTGAGAATGGCTCTTCGACATAGGGGGTTGAGTTTTCATCATCAGAGGATTGGTCCTCATATATATATAATTCAGATGCTTTGCAGCATGGTGATGATATGGTTACAAATTTGTTCCACCCCTTCGAGGATGACTTGTCACAACATACTCAAAGGGATCCTCAGTCATCCTTTGGTACACACCCTTTGGAGGATGCATATTTGTTTTATGAGGACTTCCAACCGTTGTGCTCGGATTTTGAGGAATACCAAGACGTGGCCACCTCAGAGCAGTCAAAGATTCATTCTTCAAAGGAAAAGTATTTTCATCTTAGGGATTTCCATGGAGATTCACAGGGGAACAGGCGGTGTTTTTCTACACTTGAGACTGTTCCTTACCTCTTACCCTCTTCTCCAAGAGACCATGCAGTATTATTTTGATCTCTCATTTCCTCTCAGTCTTCGACAAGTAGTGAGTCTTTGTGCATGTATGAAGATGAGCCTTCATCTACATATAGTAGCCCCCTTCAAAGATGGATTGATCATTCTTGTGGCTACACTTTTAGGCAGGATGATCAGGCTGATGGTTTCTCCTTCCAGCGGGACTTCCTCCCTCCCACCCATCTTCATGAGTTTTATATCATGATTGATTATATGTGTGTTTATACTCATGATTATTATGTGCTTGACTTATCTTTGTTGTATTATATGATTAAACACAAGGGGAGATACTTTGATGAGAGGATTAGATGGTTGCATTGGTTGTATGACTTCACCTGACATCATCTAGCACGTGATCTTTAGGGCCCAAGGCCCCAAGTAAGTAGGTAAGTCATTTTGATTCCCTGCATTTGCATTTTGATTGCTCATACTAGTTTAAATGCATTTCATTTTCATTATGCTCTACTTGCATATTGATTTCATGCTTAGTTTAGAATTTTTTCAAAATTTTATTTTCTAGTTTAGTACATTTTGATATGATCATATGAGAACAAGGACGAGTAGGCCATCCTGCACTTGACAATTTGATGTTTACTTGCAGGCACAGGTCTACCACGAAATGTTGCAGTTCTCATGCACTCTACGATGAGCACATGTCCCCAAGTAGGAGCCAGATGTTATCCCCATTTTGTGGATAGCTAAGGAGATAATGTCTCGAGGCCCTCAGGTTGCAGATATGGAGTGTTGAGAGACTACATGACCAACATTACACTTTGCAAAGATGGAAAACCCACTCACCACCATAGATGGTCACAGGTTTACAGATGCCATCCACCACACATAGTTGGCTTCAGGAAGGAAATGGGCCTTGCTATATGAGGTACAAGTCAATATTATGGTGAGAATCATTTCAATACCTAAACAATTTGATTATGTTGTATCTTAGGTTTCTCTAGATTTCATGATTATGTTGTATCTTAGGTTGCTCTAGATTTCATGATATGTTCTTGGATATTATGCCTTTTTCCCTGCTTCACCTTGGTGGTTGACATTGTTCCCTAGTAAGTGGTCTTCTTTGGGAATGGGTTTGCTACTGGGAAATCCCTTACTGATCCATTGTACCGTTCCTGTCCATACTTACCATTTTCCATCATTATTCCAATTTGTTTCCTTATCTCTTGGGATTTTAGGGTGTATTGACCCAAGAAAGGGCTGTCTCTCATTCTATGGGAAGAAGGGGCTAAAGGCCCAGAGGGGTTGGTGTTGGGTAGAAGATACAAGCCATATATGAACCTTCTAGATGCTTCTCCCAAGGATCACCCAAGAAAGAAATAAAACACTTATCTTTGAAAGAAAGGGGATCCATAATATAAAAACTAAATCCCTAAAAGGTAGATTGAAGGATAAGAGGT
The DNA here is from genome assembly GCA_010110895.2 of Picea sitchensis. Classification (NCBI taxonomy): domain Eukaryota; kingdom Viridiplantae; phylum Streptophyta; class Pinopsida; order Pinales; family Pinaceae; genus Picea; species Picea sitchensis. Next base: position 44,503 of record SNQJ01S0071090.1, read on the forward strand.
CTCATCACGAGCCAACCTATCACGTCCATGGATGTCTAGTGGTATGACACTGTCATTATCTGGTCACCAAACTAGGGCAGTGACTCTCAGTTGCATGGTTGAGAGAAAGGGGGTCTCATCATGAGCCAACCTTCTCATTTCCATTAGGCATTTGTGGGTGACATTACCACCATCTGGTCACCACTCTAGGGCAATGACCTTCAACCTCTCCTTGTGCTAAAGAAAATATAAAAGAAAGACAGATAAAAGGAAAATAATGGGCTTGGAAAAAGTGCATTGTGAACAAAGGTACCACACACCCTCTACAAAGGCACCCATGAATGAGACACTATGACCCCTAGTATGTCATGAGCTCTATGCCCATTGAGTCTTGACCCCATCCACCTCATACACTCTACATGGCTTAGAGAGGGACCTTTTGGAGGCTCTCATTGGCCTAGGGAAAGATCTACCCAATAGGACACCTCGCTAACCCTCCCATACTTAAGCTTGACAAGTTGCATAGTGACTTTGAGCTGTTAATTGTTTGATATAGTAATCTTTCATGCACATGCTTAGATGGCTTATTTATTGACTTGATCCACTTATCATGATGTTATGACTTGAGATCCTTGGAGGGCGTGTCCATTTGTTTTTGTAGGACCTAGTTGGTGGACAATTTTGGGAGAACAAGCCTAGCTTGAGCTTCCATGGGGCTACAAGACCACAGGTTGGATGCCAGGGGCCTGCATGCCATATGAAAGAGAGATGAATTAAACGCCCTTGATGATGACTTGGATGACCTAGCCCACCCATTGCTTGCTAAACGATTTTCCCAGGAGGGGAAAAGCGTCCCACTTTTGAGCATGTCGTTATGATATTGGGGGCTAGGGATTGGTGGTGAGGTGCCACTCAATTGCACTTGGATGTTTTCAGGAGAAGAGAGTTTCCATCGAGACGAGATCATATGGATGCTTGAAACATGGCCTTGGGAGGCCCTTCCATGCTTCTCCAACACCAATGACCTCCTCAAAGTGGAAAAACGTCCCCAAAAGGGGTGACGCCATTCTAGATGAGGGTTTAATTTGTGCAAAAGATGCAATTTTAAGTGAATTGTTTAATATTATTGTGTTAAGGGGGCACGATTAGGGTTGTTGACCCCTAATCTTGTGTTTTACTTCTTATTTTATGGATAAGTCATGTTGGCTAATTTTTGTATAAATAGAGATCATATGATCTCATTTTAAAACACAACTCTCCTCTTGTGAGAGGAATTGGTCTGAAATTTCGGCCCCCTTAGCTCTTTTATCTCTTTTGCACTTATGTATGGCTATGGTTGTGAATGGGTAATGAAAGAAGTGATGCACTAGTCTTGGAAGGTTAATTTATAGCTCTTATGGTAGATTGTCTTAGCATCTCTCTTGATCTTGGTATGGTTTTTACTCTTTTGCTATCATTTTATTCAAGTATAAGGGCATACACCCCCACCATAGTCTTCACCATTTTTTCTTCATCTCATTCATTGACAAGGGTTTGCTAAGAGAAGTATAGGGCATACACCCTCTTAGCTTAAACCCTAGCTTAGAGAAACTTGTCTTTGGAAGTAAAAGGACTTACACCCCCAAGGAGGTAGCTCCTCTAAGCTCCTTGTCACTCCATTAACCCAATAGTAAAGGAACTAGTCATTAAATTGTTGCATTTGAGAAATAAATTATTGCATTGGGAAACATGAATTTCGGTCTTTTTACTTCTTGCAAAAGTGGATTTTCTTCCTTGTGCCTTGGGCACCTCACAGCCACTAGGGCATCCTCATCTAAGGGATACTTATTTATGTTGTTACAAATTTGCATCTTCAGCCATTAGAGCCGCAGAAACCATAACATACTTGCTTTAATAACTCTCTTATCAACCATTGGTTTTGCCTCAAAGTCTGTACCTATACTCTCCTAGTGCTACTGCACTTTTTGGAAAAGTTTGAGGGGATTCTAGTGGCTGATTTTCTCGCTTTAATACATTGAATGTTACAGCCATAAGACTGATATTTTCTGTAGACAAGTGTTTACAACAGCCTTATCTTTTATGCTAAGAGTACTAGTTCTTTCACCGTGAGTTTAGCTAGTCAAGCTAGTTTTTCTCTTGCATTTTACACTTGATCCTTAGAATTTATTGAGCAGCTTAGAGTATCTTCTTCTTGCTGATTTATACTGTCATATACTTCTGCAAATTAGGGACAGAAAGATTAACTTGTTGAGTCTAACTAACATATATTTTTGCAAGGTGTGCTTTCTTGTGTCTCAGGCAGGTATAATCATCCGAAAAATCACTATACCTATGGGGCAGACATTACATAACTTGCAAGACATCCCTCCCTACTTTCCTTTCCATTTAGACTTGACTTATAGGGGCTCCATTTCCACTTCCTTACATATCAGTCTCAATCCCCCTAGGGTCACCGGGATTGCCTCCCTAGAGTGACCTAGTCACCCTTGAAGTGTGGGACCTACATCGAGGTGACATTGGGTGTAGGATTCCATAGTTTTAGTACTTGTTCCTTGGTTGGGCCGGGCTTTGCACAACCTACAACTTGTGCCATAACACTATTGATACATAAGCTGGAGATGACAAAGGAAGAATTGAGACCATAAATCAAGTAGGAGACGAGAACAAAAGAGATATTGAATAAGATCAATTTGAAGGTTATGAAGATGTCATGGAAAATAAGGTTGGTAAATTCCACGAACACCTAATTAGTGAATGATCAAAGGATAATTGAAGTCCACGGAGAAACAATAGACAACCAATTAGAGAAATTGAATGAAGAAGATGTGATAGGTATGGTTGTTATGGATCAAATTGAAATTGTTGAAGGTTGAAATTGTGAATTAAGATGTTCGAAAGCTAGCCTCCTTGAAACAAATAGTGTTGATGATATTTTTTTGAGGTAGGTAATGAATATTTTTAAATCTGANAATGGGGATTAATCCAATAACAATAATAATAATAATAATAATGACATGATTAATCCGCAATGGGGATTTAATCCAATAATAATAAGAATGCTCTTCGCAGTTACATTATTTCAACACCTTTCCATTTAGACTTGACTTATAGGGGCTCCATTTCCACTTCCTTACATATCCATCTCAATCCCCCTAGGGTCACCGGGATCGCCTCCCTAGAGTGACCTAGTCACCCTTGAAGTGCGGGACCTACATCGAGGTGACATTGGGTGTAGGATTCCATAGTTGTAGTACTTGTTCCTTGGTTGGGTCGGGCTTTGCACAACCTACAACTTGTGCCATAACACTATTGATACACAAGCTGGAGATGACAAAGGAAGAATTGAGACCATAAATCAAGTAGGAGACGAGAACAAAAGAGATATTGAATAAGATCAATTTGAAGGTTATGAGGATGTCGTGGACAAGAAGGTTGGTAAATTCCACGAACACCTAATTAGTGAATGATCAAAGGATAATTGAAGTCCACGAAGAAACAATAGACAACCAATTAGAGAAATTGAATGAAGAAGACGTGATAGGTATGGTTGTTATGGATCAAATTGAAATTGTTGAAGGTTGAAATTGTGAATTAAGATGTTCGAAAGCTAGCCTCCTTGAAACAAATAGTGTTGATGATATTTTTTTGAGGTAGGTAATGAATATTTTTAAATCTGATTCTTAGATAGTGCTCAAGAAGAGACACAGGTGAAAGAAAATATTGGTTCTAATTTAGTACAACAATAATTAAGAAGTAAAGAAGATGTTGATACATGTTCCATTCAGGGAGGAAGTAGAATGATCCAACACAACATGATATTGATGAAGAAATAAAGGATATTGATGAAGATCATGGATGGATATATTGTCTAGGTAATTTTGAAATTGTAATTTATTTTTTTCTGGAATAGTGCAAATTTGAAATTGATTAATGGGAAAGGTATGGTCCAATTTTCCAATAAGATTTGATGTTAATTCATAATTAATTGAAGAAGGATACACATTTTGTTTGTACAATACATTTGATGGATGAATGTGAGATAGGGACATCAATCAGAGATTTGATCATTGTTGAAAAATTAGATGATTACTTGTGTATGAGGGTGGAATGCAAGAGGAAAGAATGTCATGCAATAAATAAAGTGCAAAAGGAATGGCTCACAAGGAGGAAGATATTTAAATGAAATTAGATATGTTGGCAGCAATGAAGGAAGTAGAATAGAGTTTTGTTTTTCTTTGCTAAGAAAAGCATTGTTGAAGAGGAATCAGTCAGAGGACTAGAATGACTCTAAAGGAATAGAAGATGAACATGTTGAAGGGAGTTGTGAAGAAAACACGTTGTTTCCTTTAGCAAGTGTTATGTTATGTCTTCATGTTTAGAGGAAACATGTAGTGATGCACATGTCCAAGGTCGATTCTAGTGAAAGTCATGGATTTGGAAAAGTTGAAGGCTCAGAGAGAAAATGTATTCCTAAAGAAGAAGTAGAGGAAGTAAATAGAATGCATCCTTTGATGAGTTTTATTGAGTATTGTTAAATTTTAGATCTAGAAGAGTTATGGAAATTGAGTGAAGGCATTATTATCCCCATTTTATGGGATAACGAAGTAGATTGGGTCTCGAGGCCCTTAGGTTGCAGATATGGAGTGTCGAGAGACTACGTGACCAACATTGTCCACTTGCACATACAGAAGCCCGCTCCGTCACCACATTTGATCCATTGTCAGTGCATCCACCACACAACCTGGCTTCCAAAAGGAATTGGGCCTTGCTCCATGAGGTACAAGTCAGGTATTATGGTGAGCGTCATTTCAATATTTGAGGCATTTTGAGTATGTTGTATCTTATACTGCTTTAGATTTCATGACATATGCTTGGACATTATGTCTTTTGCCCCGTTTCACCTTGGTGGTTGACATTGTGCCCTATTAAGTCGTCTTCCTCATGAGTTGGTTTTCTACTAGGAACTCCTTTGAAGAGCCATCGTACCATTCCTAGCCATACTTACCAATTTCCATCACCTAAAACACCCATTTCCTTGTCTCTTGGGATTTTAGGGTGTACTGACCCAAGAAGGGGTTGTCCCTCATTTCGTGGGAAGAAGGGGATGAAGGCCCAGAGGGATTGTTGTTGGATAAAAATATAAAATCCTATACATAGACCTTCTAGATGCTTCGCCCATGGATCCCTCGAGAAAGCAATGAAACACTTATCTGTAAGAAAAGGGGGACCTACAAGAGTAAAAGATAATCAATGCTTAAGGGGTTAGTTGGAGGATAGGAGGTCTCATCATGAGTCGACCTATCATGATCATCTATATCTAGCGGTATGACATTACCATCATCTGGTCACCAAGCCAGGGTAGTGGCTCTTAGTTACACAATTGAGAGAAAGAGGGTCTCATCACTAGCCAACCTTCTCTTTTTCATGAGGTATTTGTGAGTGACACTGCCATTACCTGGACACCACACCAAGACAGTGGCCTTCAACTCATTCCTTAAAACATGAAAGAAACAAAGAATGGCAAGAAGATGGGCTTAGAAAAAGTGCATTGCAAATGAAGTTTCCACACACCCTCTACAAAGGCACCCATGAATGAGACACTACAACCCCTTGTATGTCATGAACCTCATGCCTAGTGAGTCTTGATCCATAACCACTTCATCTACTTCACATGGCTTAGAGAGGGATCACTTGGGAAACACTCCTTGACCTAGGGAAATATTTACCCAATAGGACATCTCGTCGGCCCTCCCATACCCAAGCTTGGCAAGTTGCATAATGTCTTTGAGCACTTACTTGTTTGACCGGGTAATATTTGATGCACATGCTTAGGTGGCACATTTATTGATTTGATTTACTCACCATGATATTTTGACTTGAGATCCTTGGAGGGAGTGCTTATTTATCTTTGCAGGACCTAGTTGGTGGACACTTTTGAAGGAACAAGCCCAGCTTGGGCTTCCATGGGGTCTGAAGCCCACAGGTTGGATGCCAAGGGCCCAGATGCCGAATCAAAATGACTTTCCTTTGGAGGCCTAGAATACATCATGGATGACATGACCTATCCCTCACATGCTAAATGTTTTACGTAGGAGAGGTAAAACGTCACTTTTGGAGGCTTGACGTCACCTTGAGGGCTAAGGTTTAGTGGTGAAGGTGTTACTTGATGAAATGTGGCATGTTTTGAAGGAAGGAGGCTTGAATACCATCAAGAGAGGATGTGGATGAGTGGCAAGTGGCCTTTGGAGGCCTAGCCATGCATCTACTACTCCAACGACTTCTTCAAAGTGCCAAAACGTCCCCTAAAGGGGTTATGTCACCTTATTCTAGGGTTTCTTTTGTGTAAAAGTGAATTTTAAGAGGAATTGTTTAATATTATTTTGTTGCAAGGGGTAAGATAAGGTTTATGGACCCCTTATCTTATGTTTTATCCTTGCTAATGTGGACAAACTATGTGATAAATATTTTGTATAAATGGAGATGATGAAATCTCATTTTGAATGATAAGTCTCCCATTGTGAGAAGTATTGGACTGAAATTTTCACTACATTGGAGCTTTTTGTTCTCTTGTGCTATGGTGTGGTGATTTCTTTGGTTATGGAGTACATGATGATGATGCGCTATCTCTTGGAGGTCTTTTTCTAGATATTGTGGTGGTTTATCTTGACATCTTATGGTTTATCTTGTTGCTATTTGGATTGGTAAGGTATTTTACTTATTTGCTATCATTTGTAATTCAATCTCATGGTTGATTGTTGCTAAGGATAGGTAGGGAGTATAAGTGCATAGACCCCTACTTTAGCCCAACCATAATTTTAAGCATAGAATTATTGTTTTGCAAGGGTTTGCTAAGGAAGTATAAGGATATACACCCCTTAGATTTAAACCCTATCTAGGTTACTTGCCTTAGGAAATAAGAGGATTTATACCCCCAAGGAGGTAGTAGCTCTAGCTCTTTCTTATGACCACATTAACCTATAATCAAAGGCACTAGTCATTGCATTAGAGAAATAAAATGTTGCATTGGTAAACGTGAAAAGTTGATGTTTTGAAGTTCTCTCACTTAGACATTGTTCCTTGAACCCTAGGCTATCTTGCCTAATTAAGGCATCCTCTTTCACCCACTATAACTTATTGTTGTCACAAAACTAACCTACAGCCATTACGGCTACAGAAATATAACCCTCTAACCCTCGATAAATCCTAAACTAACCCTAGGAATTGGCTATAACTTTGCCCTAACAAACTACTAACCCTAACACACTTTTTGAGCCAGTTTGAAGTGATTTTCATTGGTTGAAATTTCTGTTATAAGGCTTGGTTTGCTACAACCATAAGGATGATAAATATCACTGTAGTAAGCCTTTTTGTGACAGCCTTTCTTTTGTGCTAAAGTCTTGCTCTATCATCGTTGAGTTAAACTAGTCTTTACTATCTTATCTCTTGCTTATTCAATTAGACTTTAGCACTTATTTTGCAACTCCTATTATCTTTTATGTGTTGATATATATCATTGATTGTTGCTGCAATTGTTGATATTTTACTTATACAACTAGCAGTTATGGTTCTTCTTCATTAATCATTTAGCACATTAGCTATATATATAAGATCACTGAAAGAGAGACAATCACAAAAACAAGAGAGACACAAAGATTATCCCGGGAAACCCTCTAGGGAGAGAAAACCCAACAAAATTCCTCAATATAGATTAGCAAACCAAGAAAAGTGATTCTCTCAAGAGAGAACTAACAAAGAGGAATATCCTCCTCTACTCCTTCACTAGGAAGAGTAGCGCATCACTTAACCAAGAGATAGAAATAGATAGACCAAAAACTCTCCTTGACATCACCCCTAGTTGCAACAACTTCTCCTCCAAGACTTGTGCACTTTTTCTCTTGTTGCGGAGCTCATAAGTGAGTGAATCAACTGAGGCACTAGCCTCCCTTATAAATAGTGGTATGGCCTCCATAAATTAGGTCTAGGCCGACCTATCTCTTTTCCCCAATTAAATTACATGTAATTGTCAAGGCACAATAGGGACGAATTTTACAAAGGAACAATAGGGTCGTCTTAATATAATATAATAACATTTTGTAGGGTTTGTCTTGGTCAAATACAATAAGGATATCTTCTGAAGCTACTCAATCTTCAACACTCACTCTTAGAAAGGAAGGTATTCTTCTTGTCATGGTCAACATCACTACTTCCGCACTTTTTCATACTTGGCCATAGTCTTATTGTCAATCATGAATCTATATATCATATGAAGTTTCTACACTTTCACTGGAATAACGTACTAGCCTGCGTTGGGGTTACGAACCTGTGCTGGGATAGTGTACCATATTGTGTTGGGGTCACCAACCTGCGTTGGGGTAGCGTACCATCCTGTGTTGGGGTTACCAACCTGTGCTGGGTTAGCATACCAACCTGTGATGGGGTAGCGTACCAGCGTATGTTGGGGTTACCAACCTACACTGGGGTAGCGTACCAGCCTGCATTGGGGTTACCAACATGTGTTGGGGTAGTGTACCAACCTTTGTTGGGGTTAACAACCTGTGTTGGGCATACCAGCCTGCGTTGGGGTTACCAACCTGTGCTGGGGTAGCGTACCAGCCTACGTTGGCGTTACCAACCTACGTTGGGGTAGCTCATCACTTCCCTCTACTGGGAATCACATCACATTCCTCTACTAGGGATCACATCACCTCCCTCTATTGGGGATCACATCACTTCCCTATACTGGGGATCATATCACTTCCCTTTACTAGGGAATACATCAGTTCCCGCTACTGGGGAACACATCACTTCCTGCTACTGGGGAAGTCTTTCTAGATCACTCTAAGCTTGAAATTATGGACAGGGGCTTAGTCAACACATTTTCTACTTGTTCGTTGGTGGCAATATACTGGAGTCTTACTGCTCCCTTTTGTACCATGTGTCGGACATAGTGGTCTTTGATCTCGATATGATTGGACTTGTCATGACTCACAGGGTTCACTGACAACTTTATGCAACGTTGGTTGTCATAAAAGATATAGGTTTCCTTCAACTCCAGATCAAAAAAATTTGCGATCAACTTATGAAGTTACACTGCTTCACCACAATCTGACCATGTTGCCACGTACTATGCTTTTGTGGAACCTAGTGCCATATAGGTTTGCTTCTCATTGAGTCACAAGATCACAGTCAATCCCATACTAAAGCAATATCTGGATGTACTTTTTCGGTCTGTGACACTTCCTTCCCAATCTGAATATGTGTAGCCTTGCAAATCTTATCTCATAATCTGAGATATATTTGGGTCCATAATCGATTGTACCCTTTAGGTACCTCATCACATGTTTTTCCATAATCAATTGAACATGTCTTTCATTGCAAAACATATATATGTCCTTGTGTTCTTCAAACCAAATCTTCACATCACATTGTATCAACCTGGTACACTTGCTCAACTGCAATTTAATATGCACAATCATGTGTTGGCTCTATGTGCTTTCTACAAAGCACTATATGTCTCATTGTCAAAGAGTATGCCCTTTACTCTCCTGTTATTGTTCCTTCTGGAACTGGGACTCTACACGTGCAGTTGCTTTTTCTGAAACTGGGAATGACTGCTCCATTCTCACTATGTCTTTTGAACTCTTAGAGTAGTTCTTGTACTCCATCACGATAACAATTTGCTCCCTTTGAATCTCATATTTCATCGACCTATTTTAATGGATCATTGTTGTTCTATAAATACTTCTTTTGATTACTGGAGAAAGTGTCTCGTCGTAGTCTTCTCCCTTTTGCTGGGAAAATCCTATGGATACAAATTAGGCTTTGTAAATCTTTATACAGTTATCTACAATATGCTTGATCTGCTATATCAATCTTGGAAGTCACCACTGACTTCCCTTCTGATCTCAAGGAAAAATCCATATCCTAGTCCTTCTAACTGGCTTCTTCCTATGTCACTGAAACAAGGGAATATTCCCAGGATATTTTACATCTTCTAGAAGTTTCTGAAGCTACAATCTAGTCTTCTCAACTCATGGAATTTGTCTGTCAGTCCCGGAAGATGTATCTTTTTCCCATCTGATCCTCTCTGAGATCAGGCTCACTCTTAGTCTCCATGCTCCCTCTGAAGCTTGACTCCCTCTGAGTCTATATAATGTTTGGATCCATCTGCTCCGTATGATATGGCTCGTCAATGTTATATGGCTTTGCATCTTGCAAAGTGTCACTGGACCATGTTGGTCTCTTCCTGATTGTTGCAATGGTTTTGGATAGGCCTTTCTGGCTCTACTAAATTTTCCTGATGATTTGAAGAATGTTCAATCTGCACCATCTAGCACTGGGGGTAACTCAATCTCAAATATAGGGATTGTCATGCCTACTCCCTTTGAGCCTTGACTTCTTCTGAGTATACAATAACCTCGTAGTCTCTGTAGGATATACTTGGTGTTGGATACCAAGTCTTAATATGAAAAGCTGAGTTAGACTTCAAATGAATTATGCTTCCTGTCAAGGTGGCTTCATTATCCATTGACGAGGTCTTCTCATCGGGAAACTGCAAAACACTGTGAGTTCTATTCTAATGTGCTCATTTTACCATAGACAATTTCACATCATTGTCACCCAACCATATGCATTTACATATGCCACCCCTGAGCACATAAACTATTTCTTGATTTTTAAATGATACCTTGTTGGATTCTCGTACCAAGGATAATGATCCAACAAGCTAAGATAAAAATGCATAAAATCTAATGTTTAATAAACTTAAAACTGAAATCAAATATGAAGGGTGCATACCTGGAGTGTGCATTTGTTGGACTGCTTTCTTTGATCTATATGATGTCTGGATGAATGATGATACTTCTTCACAACTTATACTTGACCCTCGTGATACAAAAATTTCTTGTTTTTTTACTTCTTAAAGTTTTAGTGTGGAAGGAAATGAGATATAGCTATCAATATCACTTGATATGAATCAAGTGCTTCGGAAGCTCTAAGTCCTATATCACAAAAGATATAGTTCATCTAGATCATCTTCTTTTGTTCTTTTCCGATCAGGTTCATCTTCTTCTGTGAAGTGAGCATGATGCCTCTTAAACTTCCTGGTTTTATCTTGGTATTTTGCTTGGGGATGATTTATTGCTATATGTCCCATCTTCTGGAAAATGAAGCATCTGAAGCTTGAAAGATCTTTATGAGAATCTTGTCTTTTATGAGGCTTCTGAAATCTTTTGTGAGAGTGAACTTCTTTCTTGTTCTTTCCTTTTCTCGCGTGAATTGTTAGCACTTGATATTCATTGTTCTCTATCTTTTCCTTTCTTACCTCTAATTTGGCTTCTTCTTGAGTATAGTCTTCCCACAACCTGCTCAACTTAGTTAACTTTCTTCTAGAGAAGATTCCTTGGATTAAGGATTCCCAAGAATTTGGAATACCATTTAATGTGGTCATCGTTATCTCATTTTCTTTGACCGAGTCTCCAATAGCTTCTGGTTGTTCTTTAATCTGGGACACTCTTGTGAAGTAAGATTGAATGGTTTTTGAATTTTGCATCTTCACATTATTGAGTTGTGTCCTCAAGGTCATTTTCCGATTGATGTTCTTTCCTTCAAATAGATGGGATAAGGCATTCATCATTTGCTTTGGGTTTTTTAATGTTGAGACATGAGGAATCAAATAGTTCTTGATGGAATCGACAATAATCCTCTACAATAATCCTCTTAGCTTTGATCAGATCCTTATTATATATGGCTTTGGCCTCATCTTCCTTTGGCTCTTCAATATCTTGTTCAACAAAACTTACAAGGTCGTTATCTTCTAGAATGAGCATCACTCTATACTTCCATGCTTGGAAGTCATCGACTCCTTCAAGCTTTTCGTCAAGCTTGGTACTGATAATCATCCTACCCGGAACAAGTAAACAAATAACTTTTTCAAGATGAGGGTTTTAGACCTTACTAGAGAGATTGTTGAGTCAAGGATGAAATATGTCACAAAAAATCTGCAGCAGCTGCAACCAAACTTAGGGTTTATGAGGAAACCCTAATTTTTCAACTTTCAATTCTCAGAATTTTGATCCAGGGACTAGATGCGCCCTCCTAGGGAGAGATCCTAGGTGTGGTTACTTTCTCCAACATTGATGCAGGAGCATCATGTCAAGCGCATAGAGGTGGGAACATTCAACATGTACGAGTTCTTCCAGAACTTCGACGTGGGCGGCTACAACAGATTTCGGGATCCGCCTCCACTCAGCGCCAGAATTCACTTTTTGAGGCACGCTTGAATTGGTGCCGAATTTTACCCTATGAAGCAAGCTTTTGAAATTGTAAACAGAGCAGGAGTTTCCACTTCGGCTCTAGAATGCGACTGGACTTAGATAGTGTAGGATGAAATTTGGAGTAGCCAAGTAGCCAGGGGAAACCCTAGAACCATCTTTTGAGTTATGTAGAAGTTGACACACCCAGTGAGAAGAGAGCTGGAATACAGAGAAAAATTAGTTGTAAGAGAGAACTGCGAGTAGCAGGAGAAAAAAATGCTTTTGAGTTACTTTAATTTTGAATGTAATTTGTAGCCATTGGGCACTTGTGAATATAACAGAATGGAAAATTGATCCAAATGTGTTGAGCTTGGATTGTGGGTATTTTCCTGTTATTTTCTGTTTTATAAACAAGTAAATGGAACTGTGAGATTTTGGCAATTTCAATTGTTTCTCTTCATTTGGAGCTCTGCAAGGTGTGCATCGAGCCAGGGAGGAACGTTGTGGAATTGTTTTCTCTTCACTGGGAGCTCTGCAAGGTGTGCATCAAGCCAGAGAGAAGACACCGTGAATCTAAGCTATTGAACTCCCTCAGACGCAAGGAGTGCACGGAAGCCGGAGTCTGAACCAGAGAAGGATCAGGAGGAATAATGCTTTGGAAAGTGTTATCGAGATCCAGGAACCCATTCCCTAGAAGGAGCGAAGATCGAGTCTTCACATACTTATAAATCCCCTAAGTCGAAATCGAGTAAAAGCTCAGGAGGAAGAACGTTGTCGAGCGTTGCATCGAGGTGTAAATCCCCACAGGTCATCTGATTGAAGGAAGGAGCACAGGCTTTAACCCTGCATAGATCCATGAGGAGAGTTCAGAAATCTGAACGGACGGTGGAGAACCCTCGAGGGGGAACACTGAAACCTTGCAGGTCGTCAGATCAGGTAGAGTTGCGAGGAGGTTAGCGATGAGAGTTTCTCGACGTTCATTTCAGGACTTCGGGCACCAGGAGGTGGAAGGACAGAGGCTCTGGTCCTTCAGAACCCCGAATCGCGAAATAGCGAAATCATGATTCGATGTGAGCCATCGATCACAGGGATTTCCATGAGAAATTGATTGAACACCACAGCATTTCGGCATTTCGACATTTGGGCATTTCGGCTTTTCGGCGACCGGAGGCTCCAAGGAGCAGGGATACCCTTTGTATCCAAATTCCGCGAAACGCGAAATCCCGAAGGAGAGAGCGCCGGGCCATTTCATCTTTTTGGCGACCGGAGGTTCTAAGAAGCAAGGACATCTTGTGCATCCTGATTTCGCGAAACACAAAATCCAGAAAGAACAGGCACCGAGAATCTCAGCATTTTTCCATTTCGGCATTTCGGCCACCGGAGATTCGAAAGGGGAAAGGAAGGGCCCTTACATCACGCTTCTCCGAATTGCAAAAAGGAGATGGCATATTATCATGGGTCATCATTTCGGCATTCCGGGTACCAGGTACTCGAGAGGCCAGGAGTCTGGAGCTTGGGGGTCCCGACTTGCGAAACCGCGAAACGCGAAGACCCAAAAGGCCAAGGGAGGAGTCAGTTGAGGCGTTGTGCCTTTTCAAAGTTTCGGAGACTGAAATTCCAAGAGGACAAGGAATCGGGGAGAATTCGTTCACAGGAGTCCCAAAACCCCAAAACCTCGAAAACCCCGAAAGGTATGTTGGGTCAAAACAGAGAGAAGAGCACCAAGGGAAAAGGGCGTGCACACAGATTTTGTTGAAGGCCTTTGCCAGAGGAGAAAAGGGGGACATGTGGATTTGTTCGAAGGGTTCTAGCAAGAGCTCGAAGGAGCTAATTCGGCTCAGAAGAAGAACGATCCAGAGACCGGGAGGTCAGTGGACCCTGCTGAGGTAGGAGGTCTGCATCAGGTGGTATCAGAGCGCATTTTTCGTCTGTAGATTTCAGGCAAAGGAGGAAAAAGAAGGAGACATAAAACTTGGAGCAGTACTCTGTGTGTAACAGACAGTCAACACAATGCCACCAAGAAGACGAGATCTGCCTTTAGCCAACCATGCTGTAGAAAGGGAGATGCGAGAGTTTCACGCCCGAATGGAAGCAATGGAAGCAGCACAGAGAAGAGCACCTGACGTTGGGGATGTCAGTGATGCGGAAAGTGAAGAGGTTAAGGTTGAAGAAGTTGCAGGAGAGGATGTTGCAGAGGAACGTTTGTTGAGAGCAGTTGCCATATTGGGAGGCGGAGCTAAGATAGAGGTCCCCATGTATGAGGGAAATCTAG
>SNQJ01S0071091.1:30442-40636 GCA_010110895.2 Picea sitchensis
CCTGCAAACAAACTCGGTTGTGGAGCACAGCGATGGCTAGGGTAAAACCTAATTGTAGGAGAAGAGACAAATACTTGACATCTCTCCATTTACAAAATTCTACTATAAACATTTATTTTCATAATGACAAAATCAAACAAAGTTTATAAATATAAATAAATAAATAATTATCATTTTCAAAACATATCTTATACCACTAGTCTTTATGAGTGGAAGTTGAAATACTACAAAGATTTTCTAAATACGATGAAAAACTATTTTTCCAACGATATAAGATAAAAACAACAAAATGAGCATTGTCAAAATCAAAGCCAATGTTCATAATCTTCATGGTAAAATTAGTAGTTGGATTAATCAAAAAAACATCATTAAATAAGTAAATTGACCAAATTAATTCAAAAACAACTTGAGATTATCAAATTTGTAAAAAAAATTATATAAAAAGATTAACACTGGGTAATCTTGATACATTCATTTCCACCATATTCAAATATAAAAATTATATCTTAAAACACCTTGTTAATCTCAAGAAACATAAACATGGTCATCATTATATATATTAAACCATAAAATTGAAAAACAAACTCGATACACCACAGGTTATTTTTAATAAATGTTAACCTCCTTATAGACATAAGAAGTGGAACGTCCAATGTACTTATGTTGTAAATGAGACTCTATTCTACATCAAAATTAATTTGGCCATTTTAAGAGTATATTCATGATGAAAAATGAAAAAATATAACACTTTCAAGTGACTTTATGTCCATTGATAAATAATAAAACTCCAATCAATCAAATATGAATTAATTGCAATTTGTTTAAGAAAACCTTAAACAATCTTTATATATTTAAATGTAGAAATAGTTTATTTTTAATTTGTTAGGGATGGAGTGGAAATAGGTAAGTGTTGGTGACTGGATTCGGATTTAGTGATTAATATGTTAGTGAATTACTTTATTAAATTTATTGTTTTTAGGTAATTTAAATAATTGAATAATAAATATATATTTTTTTAATTTAATTTAATATATATATATATAATGAATTATCTATATTATTATGATAAAAATCATTAAAAAATGACACATAAAAAATCATACATAAATAATAAAATTATTTGCAAACTAAGAATAATTTATAAAGTTTTAAAATTAATGGTTTTTTTCTTATTGTTATTAATTGATAAAAATATTTAATATTTTTTACACAAATTCACTTATATTAATCATCCCAATTAAATTTAAAATTTAATAAAAATTAATATTAGATTTAAGGAGAATTCATTTATATTAATCATTTCAATTAAATTTTAATTTTAATAAAAATTAATATTAGAATTAAGTAGAATTTATTTGTATTAATTTTTTAAATTAAATTTTGATTTTAATAAAAATTAATATTAGATTTAAGGAGAATCTATGATGTGATAAAGAATTAGAGAATAAAATATATATATATATATATATATATATATATATATTACAAGGAGGTGATTAACTCTAATCCTGAAGATCAAAAGTATCACTTTATTTTGAGTATTGTAAAGAAAAGAATCAATATTACTAAAATAGGAATTAGTTTTCATGAGCAGCATGGTGTAGAAGTTGGGCAATCCCCAAAAGACCATGGCAATAAAGAATCTCTCACCTTTGTGACACCAAGAGGGTTGAAGATGAAAAACATTTTCTCCTAGAGTGTCTGTGTATACCCAAATTAGATTCCAATTTCAAAATATTTGTCAGATCTTCCTAACCTTCTAAATCATCAATACTTTAGTAATCTTGGAACACTTGTCTTAATGCTTTTCAAGCATCCAAATAACATTTTAAAGAAATCCAAATAATCTCTAACTTTTCTTCAAGTCACATAGACCTTAACCACCATCATCATTATTTTCAAAAATTTTAATTTTTCTTAAAATAATTTTTTTTCTATTTATAAAAATATTAAAAACTAAAATTTTATAATATATTAAAAAATTAAAGTATAATATTTTTTAATTTAAAATTATATTTCTTAAAAAAATATCAATTAAAATTTTCAAAATAAATAATATTTTTTAAAAAATGATAATTAAAATTTTCAAAATAAGTAACATTTAAAATTTAAAATATGGAATAAAAACAACACATCTACCATGAACTCATTAATTTACCATTATTAAAATTGAAAATAATTTAAATTGTTATTTATATAAATATTTTTATTAAAAAATAAAAATAAATTTTCATATTATCTAAATCTGAAAACTTCTAATAGTATAAAAATATTTTAATAATAAATAAAAATGGAAGTGTCTCCGTGGTCCTTTTTAGGTAATGAATTGATCATAAATAATATGGTAATTATTTTTAATAAATATTTAAATTTAATAATTAACATATAATCACAATTAAGTTCGTTCTTCATTTAATACCTCTGTAATGAAGATAATTATAATTATAATTAAATTCAAAAAATAAGTATTATAGAAAATAAAAATTCTATTAACTTAATTAATTATTATAATAAAAATTATTTTTAAAATATTACAAATAAGTATTATTATATTGATTTAATATATAATATTAACTTAATTAATTATTATAATGATTATTATTTTTAAAATATTACAAATAAGTATTATTATTATATTGATTTAATATATAATAGAATTGTTATAAAGTATAATATAATTAAATTAAATTTATTTAATAGTTTTCATAAATAATTAATCATTTAAAAATATATTTAACTTAATTTAATGTTGAGAAATATAGTATTTGGTCAAAATTAATCTATCATGTTGGGATGCTTGATTATCTTTAGAATTTCTCTAATTTGGCGTTTATAATAGTGATCTTCTCTCACACGGACTTTGGTGTCCTCCAAGTATACATGGTACTTGGTTTTAAGGAAATGTTATGCTTATGTTGAGGTGCATGCATGTTTATTTTTAATGTTTTTCCATGCTCTTCAATACTCATGAAATGAAAGCCCTACTTTTTCAATATAACACTTCTCGCATGAGTGCACAATCTTATAGACATAATTGTATTGATGGTTTATGGTGTCTTTTATGGATTTCATATTCTATCTAATGGTTTCCATTAGCTTGAACAAGGTTGTAATTGTTGATGTTTCAGCATTGGGCACATATTCTCTCAAATTGGTCATGTTGATTTGACCAAGGGAGGATGATACATTCATTCGCGGGGCCATGTTGATTTGGCTAGTGGTGAATGGTCGAGGATGTTGATATTTCTCCAATTAGCAGCATCAGGCAAACATTCTCTCATATTGGTCATGTATATTTGACCAAGAGAGAATGATTCATTCACTCACGGAGCTTTGCTAGTGGTGAATGGCCCAGGCGTAGTCTTTCTCCTAACGAGGAGTGGATAGACTCTAGGTACTCTCACATTGTTTGCTCCAAGATGGAGTGATCTATATTAATTAAAAGTGTATGTGAGGAAATAATCATCAACATAAATATAATATATAAATAATATATTTATAATATAATGTATAAATATATAAATAATCAATAATTAATAATTAATAATTAATTAATTAATGAAAAGACAATAATGGAAAAGACATGTCCATTAAATGAAAAGTCACTTCACCCAAGTATATTTATCGAGGACCTCAATTGTAATATATCATCTCATACAATATTTACTTACAACAACCTCTCACCAAGTCCGCTAAGTCTTGTTGAGATTTTCAGTGTGTAATTATTCTATGATAATAGTAGCATTTAAATCATAAGGCAACAATTATCAGATCTGAAAAATCAAAAAATTCAACACAATATCAGAGCTAGTGAAAAGATTTCAGTTCCAGAGCTAGTATAAGTCTTTTCCAAAGCTATTTAAAAACTTTCAGCACTAGATCTGATAGATCTGCTTCAAATATTTTATTTTTTACAATTGTATAGTCGTGGTCGCGAGCGGTTTGTGCACACAGAGCAACCACATTCCCTTTGGTCGTGGTTTTTCTAATTACAGGGCGTGTATTCCTTAAGAATTGCACTACATAGTGAGACCAACTCTTTTGGTCACTCTATTTCTCTGCTAGTTGTGACCGGTCGCACTGTGATAACTAAAAGAGTTGTTATAGACTCTGCAGCAATGATTGGTGTTTGAGGGGGAGGTCTATAAAGAGTTTTTGGATGACCATCCTAGGCATTGGTACATGAAAACATCAGTTTGTGTGTGCTATGGCATCGAAGATTTGCACACTTACATTACAGGGCTTTACCAACATTGAAGAGGATGGCCACATGACTTCCAAAGCTTCAAGTAGAGCATGATGGCATTTGCAGAGGATGTGCACTTGGAAAGAATGACAAGGGATCTTTTCCAAGCAATGACAACAGGTCCATGGGGATCTTGGATCTAGTACATTCAAATGTATGTGGACCTATGACAGTTGCATCTTTGGGTGGATTATTGTACTATGTGATATTCATTGATGATTTCTCCCAGAAGACATGGATCTTCTTCATGAAGACTAAGGATGAGGTCTTTAGCAGATACTAGGAGTTCAGGGCTCAGGTAGAGAACCTGACAGGGAAGAAGATCAAGGTGTTGAGGTCAGATAATGGAGGAGAGTACACTTCCAGGGACTTCGGTGATTTTTGCAAGGAGGTAGGGATCAAGAGGGAGTTGATTGCTCCTTACAACCCACAACAGAACGAGGTTGTAGAGAGGAAGAACAAGTCCATTGTAGAGGCTTCCAAATCCATGATTCATGATTAGGATTTACCCATGTTGTTATGGGGAGAGACATCCAGTACAACAATGTACATCCAGAACAGGAGTCCTCATTAGATCTTGGGGGACAAGACTCCTGAGGAGGATTTCACAAGTGTGAAACTAGAGGTCATTCATTTGAGGATATTTTGTTATCCAAACTACATTCACATTCCCAAGTAGAAAAGGACGAAGTTAGAACCTTTTGGTAAGAAGGATACCTTTTTGGGATACAACAAGACTTTGAAGGCCTACAGGATCTACATTCCAGGGCAACGTCAGATTGAGGTTAGTCGTGATGTCACCTTTGATGAATATGTATCATTTAGGAGATCTGGAGAGTCTCATATGGATATTGATAGTGAGGTGCATGAGGCTCTGAAGGATGAGGGTACAGATCCCTCTAGCTCATATGTCCATCCTTCAGACTATCAGGAGGAGTTTGTAGAACCAGCAGAACTAGTGGAACTACCAAGAGACGTTGTCGTGATCATGAAGAGGCCAACATGGCTTCATGACACTTTGCAGGATGCAAATGGGAATGCAGCTCCCAATGGTACTTTCAGGGAGAAAAAATGACCTCATAGGTTCTTGAGTTATATGGCATTGATGAGTCACATCATTGATTCTGAATGTTCCAGTTATGAGGAGGCAGCAGGCCAATAGGATTAGAAGGATGTCATGATGGAAGAGTATCATTCCATCATGAAGAATGATGTGTGGGATATAGTTTTGAGACTAGAGGAAAAGTCAGTGGTGACTTCCAAGTGAATCTATAAGATCAATCATGCAGCAGATGGTAGCGTCGAGAAGTACAAAGCGAGGTTTGTGGCGAGAGGATTCTCTTAGAAAGAGGGAGTAGACTATGAGGAGACATTTGCTCTAGTCGCTAGGTACAATTCCATCAGGATGATTGTTTCTCTTGCCTCAGTTATGGGTTGGAGATTACATCAAATGGATGTGAAGACCATGTTCCTCAACGATGTGATTGAGGAAGAAGTGTACATAGAGAAACCTCAGGCATTTGTAATACATGGGAAGGAGTCTTATGTTTGTAGATTAAAGAATGATTTGTATGGACTAAAGCAGACACCTAGGTCATGGCACTCCAGGATTAATGGATACTTGATGAGTTTGGACTTCACCAAGGGTGATGCAGATCCCAACCTTTACTACAAGGTTGTTGATGGTGATCCTTTGATCTTGGTGTTGTATGTTTTTTATCTATTCCTTACTGGGGTAGAGAGGCTCATTGTCGGGTGTAAGAGGGATTTGGCCTTTGAGTTAGAGATGAAGGATATTGGCTTGATGCATTATTTCTTACGATTAGATGTGTGGCAAAGACCATGTGAGATCTTCCTCGGATAGGGGAAGTACATAGTTGAGATCTTGAGCAAATTCGGTATGATGGATTGCAAGTCCATGGCTACACCTATGATGAAAAATATGAAGAAGTTGAGTGATTTTGCTTCAAATTCATATTTGGTGGATCCCACTATGTGCAGGCATCTGATTGGATCCTTGATGTACATGGTTAACACTAGGCCAGATATTTTCTTTGCAGCGAACACCCTAAACCAGTTTATGGTTGAGTCGAGGCACTTCCATTAGGTTGCAACAAAGCATGTGTTGAGGTACCTGTGTGGTACAATTGGATATGGTCTGAGATATGTTTTAGGTGGTGAAGTGAGGTTGCAGGGATATACTCATTATGACTAGGCAGGGAGCCTCGGGGTGCTGCTTCATCTTAGGATCAGCTATGATATCCTGGATTAGCAGGAAGCAGACTTATGTATCACTCAGTATAGTAGAAGCAGAGTATATTGTAGCCAGTGTCGCAAGTCGTGAAGCAGTCTGGCTTCAAAAGATTCTTGCAGGACTATTTCATCAGGAGCGAGCTAGAGATGACCTTGATACATTGTAATAATCAAAGTTGTGTCAAGATTTCAGACAATCCAGTATTTCATGACAGGTCGAAGCACATTGAGATCAAATATCACTTCATCTGATACATGGGACAGAAGGGAGCAATAAAGCTCCAGTACATATCCACAAATGAGAAGATTGTGCACATTCTCACCAAGACTCTGTCTAGGGAGAAGTTTGTATACTTCAAAGACAAGTTTGATGTGATGCAGAATTTCTCCCTCATTGAGAGGGAGTGTTGATGTTTCAGCATCGGGTGGACATTCTCCTAAATTGGTCATGCTGATTTGACCAAGGGAGGATGATACATTCACTCACAGGGCCATGTTGATTTGGCTAGTGGTGATTGGCCCAGGATGTTGATATTTCTCCAATTAGCAGCATCGAGCAGACATTCTCCTAGATTTCTCATGTTGATTTGACCAAAGGAAAATGACTCATTCATTCATAGAGCTTTGCTAGTGGTGAATGGCCCAGGCATAGTCTTTCTCCTAACGAGGAGTGGATAGACTCGAGGTGGTCTCACATTTCCTGCTCCAAGATGGAGTTATCTATATCAATTAGATGTGCATGTGAGGAAATAATCATCAACACAAATATAATATATTTATAATATAATGTATAAATATATAAATAATCAATAATTAGTAATTAATTAATTAATGAAAAGACAATAATGGAAAAGACATTCCATTAAATGAAAAGGCACTTCACCCAAGTATATATATCGGAGCCCTCAATTGTAATATATCATCTCATATAATATTTACTTACAACAACCTCTCATCAAGTCCGTTAAGTCTTGTTGAGTTTTTCAGTTTGTAATTATTCTATGATAATAGTACCATTTAAATCACAAGGCAATAATTATCAGATCTGAAAACTTCCTTCCTTCCATCCTTCTTAATACCTTCACAACCTTGTCGGTAACCCCTTGAATGGGAAGATATCCTATCTTACTAAAGGTTTGATTGTCGTGAGATCAAAACCTGCTTCTTTCTTTTTCAATTGCTCTTCTAATGTCCCTATTCTTATAGTCTATGTTCTTAAAGACCTTGGTTAGGTGGTTTTTCTCTTGTTCAAGATTGTCTTCCTCTAAGATTATGATCACCTTCATGGCTAGGGTGTTAGGTATACTAATATTTTGAGTGGGGTGGTGATGAGAGTCGGGCTGAAGATAACTCTTGGTATGGATTTTCTTGCTAAAGACTCCATGGCCAAGGTTCTCATTATGCTTCCTAGTAATCAGTACATCTAGGAAGGGAATACTTTCATTCTCCTCCAACTCCATGGTGAACTTAATGTCCTTAGAGAGACAATTAAGATGCTCTGAAAACTTGTTGAGCTCTTTGCCTCCATGGGGCCATTTTACATTGGTTTCATCCATGTATTTATTTCATCTTGTTGGCTTCAGGGGATATGTGTCAAGTGTTTTTTTCTCAAAATKCTCCATAAAGGAAATGGGGACTATGGGTGAGTGAGGGGACCCCATTGCTAAACCATTGATTTTCTCATAGAATTCCCTTGAAAACTGAAGAATGTTGAGCATATGCATACTTCATGGTCAAGGTTCTCATCTGCTTCCTAGTAATCAATACATCTAGGAAGGGAATACTTCCATTCTCCTCCAACTCCATGGTGAACTTAATGTCCTTAGAGAGATAGTTAAGATGCTCTAAAAACTTGTTGAGATCTTTGCCTCCATGGGGCCATTTTACATTGGTGTCATCCATGTATTTATTTCATCTTGTTGGCTTCAGGGGATATGTGTCAAGTGGTTTTTTCTCAAAATGCTCCATAAAGGAAATGGGGATTATGGGTGAGTGAGGGGACCCCATTGCTAAACCATTGATTTTCTCATAGATTTCCCTTGAAAACCAAAGAATGTTGAGCATATGCATACTTATGCTCGCATGGCTATCTATGAGTTTGTAACCCCCTTGATTACCTATACTGCTTCATTCAGGGGGATTTTCATGAATAGAGAAACAACATCGAAACTAACGAGGATATCCCCAGGGTTAACTTTTTCATCTTTGATGATTCTCACAAAGTCACTAGAATATTTAATGAATGAATTACTATTACCAAGGTACCCAAGAGTCTCACTATATCGTTTTCATCATCTCATATGTTGGAGATCCAATTGTGTTGACAATAAGTCTACGTGGAACCCCCTCTATGGATTTTTGGTAGTCGATAGATTCTTGGGGTGATCTCACGGCTTGGTGCCAATCACTTTTCCATCCTTTCATCAAGGATGGATCCTTTAATAACCTTTTTGACTTCCCTAATGATTTCCAATATTGGTTTACTCCCTGACTTCTTATAGCAACCACTCATGGTGAGGTGCTCTATCATTTTGGTCTTAGTGTAATTTTCTCAATTCATTACCATTATAGCCTCACCTTTGTCTACTTCAAAATTACTATGTCATCGTTGCTTCTTAAGTTCTTGAGGGCTTCATATTCTCTCTTATTTATATTACTTCTGGGTGTTTTCCCTTCTTAGAATCAACGCATAGTGTCATCTAACACTCTCCTTATCCTTTTATGTCAACATTTGTACGCTATACTCCACCCTTCATATTAGGTTATCTACAAGAATGAATGGCTTTGGGAGTTATCACAAAACCTAGCCCCTTCTTTAAAATGTTGAACTTGGAATCATTCAATTATGAAATCATATACAAAAAAATGTCTCCCTGTCCACCTATATGAATCTAAAAGGACGTTACCCTGGATGGGGTGCCACCCAGTTATGATCCTTTGCATGACATTTGGACGTCGATCTCCTCTCCACATGCTCGGCCCCCTACCCAAGACATAACTTTAATGTTGGACTCCTTCCCGCGCCCTGGTTCTCATGTGCCACATAAAGATGCAGGTCACTTCGCAGGTCGGCAAGCTCTAGGCTGGTACAGATATGGCGACTGTCATTTATGATAGCGAGATTGTGGTTTTAATGGCCTCAAACCTCACCATGGCTAATTCATCTCTACTCCATTCTCACTTTCACTCCAGATGGGAAAATTGTTTATGTTGTCTCTGGATTCCTCTCATCTACCTCCTTACCTCTACTCGTTTCCAATTCCTTCTCACCCCCCTTGTAGTTCTCTACTCCTTTCTTCAACATGATTCCTCATGAAAGAGGCAAATCTAGTCGAGGTTTGAGGTCTCTTCGTGGCTCAGTCGGTCGTCGTCCCTCACCTCTCCCCTCATCCAACGTTTCTGACTCTTCTCCGCTTTCCTCTGCCCCCACGACGACCCAACAAGAGGATGATAGTTGGGAAAATTCCATGCTTGTAGAGGAAGAAATTCCCTTTGAGCATTTACAGAAAAATTCAATGGCCTCCACTGCCTGTTGCAGAGCGGTCCCCTAATGTGGTTTCTCTGGCTCTTCCTCACAACCAGGCCATAGCTAGCAGTTCACATGTTCAAGGGCTTCTTTCTGGCAGGGCAACGGAGTTGCATTCTCCAAGGGGGTTCTTGGAAGACCAGTTACAATTAATTTTTGAGCTACGTCA
>SNQJ01S0071091.1:46950-59290 GCA_010110895.2 Picea sitchensis
ATTACTAAAAACAAACACTTGCAACAAAACTAACTACACTATTTATTTTCATAATAAATTAAAAATAGTTGGGCAAGAATTATTTTATCGTGATCATGTACACTTAATTTTATAGAAGTGTCTTATTTTCATAATAAATTAAAAATAGTTGGGCAAGAATTATTTTTTCGTGATTATGTACACTTAATTTTATATAAGTGTCGTTTTGAATAAATTCAACATTCTGTCCAAGGTTAAATTCATCATTCCTGCCTTCTAAAACATGTGCCCAGTAAGAACAAATAAGAACCAACCCTAAACATCATAGAAATCACAGCAACAAATTTTAGAACTAAAATAGATTCCTATTTGTTGAAGAAGAATCCTCCAATGCTTCATCTACAATCTTCGTTTGCACAACCTAGTTTTCACAAAATATAAAATTGTCAAAACACTAGCGTCAACAAAAGTGAAAACAACAAACCAACAGAAATAGAAACCTACTCTGCACTTTGGCTCATCTACATCAGAACCTACTCTGCACTTCAGCTCGATGACAACACTCATAGCCGACAATCACATGTAATGATCAAGGAATATTTCTACAGACCACCTCACATAGCTTGAGCTTTCATCCATGTTAGGGTGAGATTCTGAAATGTAATAGATTTCCTCTGATATTCTCTTTCAGGAAGTTAATTATTTATCTTGGGATTTATTTTACATAATGAGCGATTGTGGAAAGCCTTTATAATATCATATAGTAAAGAGGAACGGGCCCTGGCAACAATATCAAGAACTAATATCATTTCGTTAAATAGGAATGACCCTGGCCTTCTATAATCAAAGAATCAGCTGAAAGCATTAATTCATTAAGAAAAACAATAAGGAATGTCTTAAATACCAAGAACCAAGAGCCTTATCAACCTAATTGATGACTAAGTGACCCATGCAAGATCAAAATTACAAAAAAAATAACAGCCAGAGAACATCCAATAACAGCCAGAGAACATCCAAGTGCACAATTCTGCCAGAGAAAACATCTACAATTCGAAAATCAATTGAAAAGCATGATATGGAATCAAAACTACGAAAAAAACCTGCCAGACAACATCCAAGTACACAATTCTGCCAAAGAAAACATCTACAATTCGAAAATCTGTTGAAAAGTATGGTATGGGACTTCCAGATTCGAACATCAGTTGAAAAGTACAAGATCGGACTTCCAAGGTTTTGGATGAACGATTATCTGAACGGAGTTCTTCCCAAGACGGTATTAAATGTCCAAGGAAGAAATGATAGGAGAAAAGGTTTACCAGAAATTGAAAATAATCCTTTCGCTGTTATCTACCAAAGGATTAAGTCACTTGCTTATATAAACACTTTAGTTAATATCGTTGTATAGCACAATTCTTAGGAGTTGTCTTCTCCGTGTGAACATTAGAATAGAGAATATAGCCATTTTCGCTATATACAACCATGCTTACAAATATCCCAAAGCTTCTAGGGACAACCTGCGGGACAGAGGTTATAGAAGGCTAACGAGGGCTTGAGCACTTCCAAACGCACAAGTACAGGAATCTGCTTATCTTGGAAACTCGAATTGTGCAGGACCAGGACTCACATCATCTTCCACCACGGTCCACATCTAATATATTATTGATACTCATAGCTAAACTAGTTGATGTCCTTGGTTTGCTACATGAAACTGTAAATTACTGACATGTCGAAAGAATAGATCGCGGCAGCTAGCAGTTCTAAAAATGAAACTTCTTTATCAGAATAAAGGCCATTTTTACCAATATGTCAGAATAAGTTGCAATAAAATAGCTATGGCAGAACCAATTGACGAGAGGGCAAACAAATTTTCTTTAGTACCTCTGAACTTACTCTGAGACAACTGAAATAAGTTAGTCGAACTTAATTGCCTCTAATACAAACAGAAGTTGAAAACAGAATTCCGCACTAATAGATACTGATCAACTCTATTTTAATTTAGTTATAACTGTAAAATGGTCCCCAAGAGCATGGGAGAATAAGCATAGACCTCTGCTTACAAGCTTGCACTTGAGGATGAGGCTTTGGGAAGAGTGATAAAAGTAAAAGCTTTCGGTTGCACCTTCTGTGCAATTTCTTAAATTTATGAAACAGGTCAAGGGCACAGGTTGACAAAATCTTCCAAGAATATAATTCAAGAGATGCTGATAGAGAAAAAATGGATAGTAGGCACAGATAAACAGGTTCTACTCAATATTATTTTTCAATTCTCAAAAATACATTTTTCAAGATCTTCAGGCAAATGCTATATGGACAAAGACTCTTTAACGACACAGTAATTAAAGAACACTACAATTAAATGTACATTCAAATCGTCCAAATTTCTGTTCATTTAACAAAGCTTCCAAACTTTGGAAAGAAAATAAATGCACGAGACATAAGCCAGAATTTTTCATAGTCAACAGTAAGGAATCTTCTACTACTAGCTAAAAACGGCAGTAATTAGATTCATTATTAAAGAGCATTAAATGATAAAAACCAAAAAACACTATATTAAAGCTACAGTCACTTATTATCTGTAACAGAATGAATGAGCATCAGCAAGTTGGCAGATATGCAATACAGCCATATCCAGTAATTATCATTACATATCGTAGGTTGCCCTCAGTAATAAACAGTTGCATGTGGACTATGAAGAAGATCATGCCTCGCAAGCTTTCACAGGAAAACTTTCAGAAAGCTTTGGATCGTTCTTTTTGCAGTGGTAAGGTGTACCTAGACAAACCTAAATATACATCCTACAAATGGGATCATCACATACTAACTAGCTAGACGTGATATATACGAGAATGTTAACAGGTACATATATCAACAAAGTTTCTCTGCTCTATCTACTATCAATCATGGAAATGGAGAAATCTGATGGCCAGGCATTGTTGTGATGAGAGAAGTGAGGTGCTCTACAGCCCAGGTGGGGGAGATCCCATTACTTCGTGTCTTTAGGTAACACTTTGTCTAATATATACATGTAGGTCGAGCAAAAGAAAAAACTAGCCTGGGATCTATTAAGTGCATCTCAAAGATTTTTTTATCCCTCTCAGCCCTCGATATATTTGGGGTTTAGAAATTAGATGCATATAGGCTAGTTTAGGTCCCATTCATAGAGACTACCACAACATAAAGCTAAGAACTGAACGGCCCAAATATGCATGCAGCCATTAGATACTTATGGCATGACTATAAGATACTAAAGCAATATCTTATAGTTACAGCATGCAATTGGGTGATCTTCCAGTAGAACTCAAGCACTGCTATAGCAACACAACGAGCAGGCATACAACGATGTTTCATAAAAAGTATAGTTATTCTTATTTGCACCAGCTACAATGTCAGCTCTGGTGTAAGAGCCCTAAGAAGAAACAATCTAAGACATTTTAAACCTAACAACAAATGTAAATCAAGCTCTTGGACCAGCCAAGTAAAATCACCTTATACACTGTAGTGTAAACAAACATCACATACTGTTAAAACACGAATTAAATAAATAGCAGCCTGAAATAAAGTGAAAACCCATAGTCTCCACTATAAACAACGCTAAATTTATATATCTACCCCATAATGAAGAAGAAATTTTCTTTATCTGACCATATTGCACTTCAAAATTCCCAACTACATAAAATAAAAGTCAAAATATCTGGGTTGTGCACCAACAAAAACCAAATTCCAAATTGCCAACCATTCCACACTTCACATCTAAATATCAGATATATGCTTGAGCCTGAAAATATTATGATATGGTTTTAAAAAAAACATCTCCATCAAACAGTTGTTCATGGGATGACAATACAACCAAAAGTAGCTTTGTACATCCAACTCTAGAAATGTCCACTTCTACAAACTCAAAGCTTGCATGTTTAGGATGCTCGTGCGTCATGCTAGCTTGTTAAGCACTAATCAGAATAAGCTTTGTAAAAGCACTACAGAAAAACCTATGACTACTGTTAAGACACATTACAGAGCTTAGCGTTAGAGCATTCATCTGTTAGTTGAAAAGTACATATTATACAATTCACAGTCAACCATGCCCTCCTAACAAAGTGAGCACATGTATTACTGACAGATCCCTTTTCTATTACATGAATTTTAAGCACAAACTCTCTTCAGTCGCTTAGCGGCCTGCACAAATCCAGCAATAACCTGCAACTCATCCAATTGCTTTACAAAAGCAAAGCAAAGCAAAGCAATGACATTGTAAGTTAGGTGAGCCAAAGCCAACCTTAAACAACATTTTAGCCTCAAATATCATCAGATAACAAAATAAAGAAGACAGAAATCACAAGTTTTAGAAATATTACTTCCAAAAGTAAATTCACAATTGTATGTGCAAGTTGCAAAATGTGATAAAGCATCAAAGCCTTAATATTATAATAATAATAATCTAATTTTAAGGTCACCACCTAGCCAGACACCAAATCGATGTATGAGACCCCCCTGTTCGTAGGAAAAGGGACCCCTCCACACAGCAATTTGACTGCTTAATCTACAGAGGTGTACATACCCTACCCCTCTGGCTGTGACCTCCAGGAGGAAACACATGTTCTCCACCATCATGCCCACTCAAGCTACATAGTCTTCAGATATAGTGATTAATCAACTTAAACCAGGAGAAAATAAGAGAGATGGAACACTATTACAAACTAGAGGTTTTCCTGTCATAAGGCATATTCCAGCTTCTAGCAGACCTAAAAATACTTTTTTATCATTAAAGGTTATGATTAAAAAATACAACTTTGTGGTAGCATGACCTTAATCAACTTAAAACAGGGGTACAGAAGAGAGATGGAACACTGCCCTCGCTATTACAAACTAGAGGTTTTCCTGTCATAAGACGCATGTTCCATCTTATAGCCAGACCTAAAAATATTTTTTATCGCTGAAGGTTATGCTTAAAAAATATAACATCGTGGTAGCATGACCTTCTTTTCAATGAAACTAAAGATGTTATTAAGTTAACACAATCACTTCTTGAAAACATAATTATAAACTCTAACTTTAATCACTAGGTTGGGAATGAGTGGTATTTAGCATTAAAAGGGAAATTAAGTCGTTAATGACTCTACTAGGTTGCATAAATGCTCAATAGAATACCCACGGACCATTGACTACGTGAAGCCAGCTCATTACAAATAAATATTGCACAGATAAAAGCGTGAAGATGGACTAGATTATCAAAGACAATTATGGAGCAATAAACAACTCAAGTTAGTTATAGAGCATTGGTAAGAACTCAAAATGCCACAACTTCACAGTGCACGCATGCAGAGAGTATGCATATACCTCTGATATAAAGTGCTTTTCCACAGCATTAACCAGCTGCTCCTTTGATGAGTTCAAACTCACATCAGCCTATTTCCCAAGCCAAAAATTAGGAAAAAACAAAAAAAAAATGTCAGCCATAAACCACAAAATAAATCAATAAACGGGGCACAAACAAACAGCTATTATTATCAGACAAATCTAAAATGATACATACAAGATTAAAGTGCCTCCAATATCTCCATAGAGCTGCTGTTTCCAATTTGCTCAAATCCACCGTCTGCATCAATCACCATACCAATCAATTGTTGAGAGGGGTGAAGCTACGCTTCATGTTGGACTGATCAAACCAACCAACTCACCACAAACTGACTTTTGCATATAGGATACACGAAAGATCAAAAACAAATTGTCTAGCAAAGAAATACTTCTGTCATTTCTTATGCAACAAACAAGATTATCAAGCATGTGATACAAAAAAACTTCAAACCTATGGTCATTTCTGTAGTCGTACAAGAATCACCTAAAAATTTCTCCTGCCAAACTCTTAAAATTCTAAATACTGCCCATCAGACTTAATCATGATTCATTACCCAAATTCCCTCAACATAATACGTTGTATGAAGTACCCACATATTTAGAGTATGCACACACTCTCGGTGGAAAAAATAGATAGATATTACAGTTTAGAAAGGAGCATACCAGCATCCCATGTGAAGACGATTTTGATTCAGTTGATTGTGAATCACTAAAATGATTTCTAGTTGCACCTTTAGGCACAGATACAACTAACTTGTGATGTTGCAATTTAGGCTTGTGAGACTTCTGAAAATCATCTGAAACTGGAACAGAAAAATACCAACATATATAAAAATGCTTCAGAATATGTGAAGTGAAAAAACCAGTAGAAGAAATCACGAGTACTTGGCAGAGAATAATCTAAAGGAAAATCTCACTAGCAGCATGCCAAGTAACAAATATACTATAGCCAAATTTTACTGTTACTGCAGCAAGTGACTAACAAAAACCTGACAAGTTATACGAATACACATAAATCTAAAATCTAATTTATTTTTCAATGTAGTAAATTAAATAAATAAATAAAGCCACTCACCTAATTCTGAGCTACTCGACATCACATTTTCACATCCATTTTCCCCATTATCTTCATGTCCAGTTGGTGGTTCAATCACACTTAGTGCATTTCGCTGGAGCTTCACCTCCTCCCCATTTGTCAGCACCTGAAACAAACATAACATAAATAAATAAATTCATCTAACTGACAGCAATCCCATGCCACATCAAAATTTTAAACCCTCTAATTTAATCTTAAACCCATGTCACTGTGATTTAATCTTGACACAAATCTGATCAAGTGCCTATCAATGACAGTTTCCAATACAGACTGGTGCTTCTTTTTATTGGTTTATTTATCTCTCAGTACAGGGTAGCCCTAAATTGAGATCACTCATTTCCTTATCATGGACTGCTGTCTCACAAATGATTCCATCCTATGCTTAAATATCTATCACTGTGAAGTGACAATATTGCTCTCTATTACAGACAAATCCTCTGAATGTTTAACATATCAACTAAATTCACCTAAATGCAACAAATCTATTATTGTAGGTTATTTTAGTGAATGTCACTGTGAATTGATCTGGACAGAAGGCTGAATAGGTAGCTATGCAATGACAGTTTTCAATACAGACCGGTACTTCTTTTTAATTTTCCTTTATTTATTTATCTAGCAGTGCAGTGTAGCCCTAATATTGCTCACCATTACTAGTAAATTCTATGAATGCTCCGCATATTAACCAAACCCAACTTAATACAATAGCCCGGAAGTCAATATTACTCAAAATCTTCCGGAAAACAATTCATTATAACTCAGTTGTTCAAAACTATCGCACGGATCTACCAAGAAGAACAGAAATTCCAATTTCCATTGACAAAACAGAAAAGAAAAAATAAAATGAAGCGAAATTGGAATTACCAGCCAATGCCAGCCACCGAGGCCCACGGCCTTCTTGACCACGCCACGAAGCCCAACCAGAACGGATTTCGTTCGATTATTTCCAGTCACCATAACTTTCGTATGCCTTGGCAACACGGTCAGCTCTTCCTCCCCGCTTTCTTCACCACACGGAGAGCCGACCACCGGTGGAAAACCTGTAGACTCCAGCATTTGCATTCTCCGCCCGGAACTCAAACCCTGGACCCTCAATTTCGAGTTTACAAAATTATTTTTCCCAAAAACAAACAGAGGAGGCGAGACACTCGATCCCGTCACATGCAACCACAGAAGAAGATCCAGTACCTTCTACCTGTGATCCTGCAGTAAATTGGCATTCAAAATGCAGAAAATCCCAAAAGCAGGGCCGATGAAGATAATGCAGCGGACATTTATATTTAAACGAGGCATAGCGGCCGCGGCCGGGCGTGAATTCACTCTGGTCCCCCTGAGTCGAACCTCAGGAATCGATCTGCGCGCTCGAAATTGCCTGAAAATCAGCCAATCGTCTCCAACTTTGGCCCAGGGTTTAACGTACGCCCAGATAGCTCGGGAAGCCCACAACAAAAGATTTTCTTCGATCTTCCTCCTCTCACAGCCTCTACGGGACACAAACCCACGAATTTGGAAATGTCCAGTATCACAGTAGTGTGCTTTATTGCACGAGGTCCGGGCAATGGCCACCTGCCACGTGTCGCACTCGAGGTATGCTACCCTGTGGCCAATGCTAAACCTGAAACCCAGACCCGCGGTGGCTAATCATGGTTTTGTTTTGACCTGGGGTTGAGGTTAAAGGGTTACTGGACACGGTAAACAGTGTGCGTTCGCTTTGTGGTTTAATTCAATTTTCCTTTTCCGTTTACCGGGTCCACTTTAAGCGAGTGGACACGTGGTGGATATTCGGGGGAGGGGCATTGGTTATGGCATGCATGGCGGGCAGATGTCGCCATCGTCTCATGCATCCATGTACCTAGATATATGTATGTATGCGTCGGGTCGTTGGAGGGTGGGTCCCATGTGGGGTCGTTGGGTGGTGGGTCCCATGTCTTGACACGCAGATAGAAAGAGAGAGAAGGGTGGGAGTACTTCATTCTACGGACTATTCCAAGAGGTGACGTGACATGACCCGCGTGGATCTCCACAAATGAATTAATACCATAGAGGGAAGCCTAAAGCCCTTTGGAGCTCTGATTTATCATACATTTATCCATTACTCACCCCATATGATCTAGGGCTAAGGATAAACAGCGTAGGTCGGGGTTGTTATGTTTGACTAATACGGGGAAGTTAGTCGCAATGTTGTACGTTTTCATTTTGATGGATTAGTTTTCCATCAGCTCTACATCTCACCATCTCAATCGTACAACCTTTTAGGATGAACTATGCTCCCAATCTACAAGTCTGGAATTTTACGGTCTTTAGGATGTATTTTTTATCCAAAATTATACGTGACAGGTGGATATGAAATTGATACCACATAGTTATGTGGTATTAGAATTTTTTTTTAGGTTTTAATAGTTATTCTTTGTTCCACAAATAAGGGGGTCTTATATATCAATTTGGTGTCTGGTTTGGTCGTGACTCGTGACCTTCAAAATAGATGATTACTATTATTATTATTATAACCTATAATGCATGGCTTGGCAAAAGCAACATCATTTGTTTGTGACAAATGTTCGTTGAAGGACTAAATGAAATTGAATGATGTGTTGATTTACTCTGTATACAATTTATTCTCAATTTCCCATAATCCATTCAACTTTGCTCTGTTGAGTTTGCTCCAATGGGTGATTGGGTTGCTAACTTCCAACTTCAATGCATTTCCATAATCCATTCAACCTTGCTCTCCACAGTGTTGGGTCTACTCTACTTCGGTGTGTCGCTAACTTCCAAGCTCCAACTCTTTGCAGTGTGCTATTATATTCTTTAATGAAGGGACATTGTCCATCTTTATTCTCTTCTTGAGACTTCGAAGTTCAACCATTCATCATGATTCACAATAGGTATATTCCAGGAATTTCGATAAACCATGGTCTGACATATATGTTTTATTTAAATTTTCATTATATAATCTAAATTAAAAATAGTACTCTAAATATTTTATTTGCTTTGTTCTCTTGTCTTGCTCCATTGAATGTGGTGGTGTATGTGTGCCTCTTGTTCATATGTCTCTACAACATCAATGTTTCTCTATGACTATGGTTCTATTACTCATATTCAATAGATCTTTAGGTAGGGTATGGCTCTTCCTCGGTATCAAGCACTTGGTAAATTCTATGGAATTGCAGATCTCATCAATTCTATGGGATAATCAATTTAAGCTATAGTTTATGTGTTGAATAGATCTGGTAGAGTTCTTTGAGTATCCAAAGAGCATTATTAAAGGTGTTGGACTAGTTTAAGGTAGGCCACAATTAGTATATGAAATATGAAGTATGAGCATATAAATCAAGAATTTTTTTCCAATATCTCAAAGTCTCAGTCTCCACGCAACCATAACTTGCACAAACAACTAAATAGTGTAATTTCAAGGAAAGACTCCATGGCAGGTCTCAGAAAAAAAATTACCCTTGACTTTGTTAACCAGTGTCGATTGAATCTCATATATAAACACAGTTTTAACTTTGATTCAACCCCACTACCCAGCATCTATTGGCAAGTGTCAGTGGAAAATCTCACTAAAATTATCATAGCAAGTAAGATTTTTTGTTTAAACAAGATCATTTTCTATCACAGTGAAATCTCTACGTTTCTTCATCTACAAATGCAGACTTAATTTACAGTTTGTTGCATTTGGTTTAGTTATTGTAGTAAACTAGTAGTCGGTCCCCAAGACCAAGCCTTTTTTGGGAGGCAAATGGAATCTAAATTTTCATGTAGTCGATCTATGGAGTGCCCATCATAACATCATCCCATTTTGGTTTTGATGGTGCAAGAGTTTTTTGAAATTGCAGATGGGATGAGTTTTGTCAAGTATGGAAAAATCATTTATGGTTATTTGATAATGACGAGGTGAAGTCATAGATTAGAGTGAATGGGATCTTTAATTGTGGACAAACACAGAACTATTATGTTGTAATAATGGGATTACAACGGAAAATAGCAGCGAGCGAGCGCGAGGGTCTGGCTAGGTTCAAGCGAGTGCGGCAAGCTCACCATGGGAGCGCCAAGGGGCTGGGAGTTGACTCCCCCCCCCATCTCTTACAGCAGAGGAGGCCTTTCGGAGGCTAATCGCCCCGCAGGGGAAGACAGTAGCCCCGCCTTCGATCCCAAAATTCATAAAAAAAACTTGATTAAATCCCTGAAATAGTTCTCCAAGAAGATCAGCCCATCAAAATATCTCTAGCTCTGGCAGAGCGCGGATTGGTTGGTCAATTTATGGGGCTCTAGCCCTCAGCAAAAACCATCGATGATTAGATCCAGAGAAACTGGAGGTCGCTTATTCAGAGCAGCGTAACTTATTACCTGGTAGGAAGAGGTTTCTTCATCTTTGAATTTATCTCAAAAGAAGATCGTGATCTCATCTTTAGGAGCAGGTTGTATTTCATGGGGACACAAGGCCTGCATCTTAATAGATGGATGCCCGATTTCGACCCTTCAGTCGATGCCCCAAAGGAGGTTCTGGTCTGGGTCTGTTTGCCAAACTTACCAGTCCACTGCTGGAACTACCAATCTCTGCCAAAAATCGGAAATGGACTAGGACGGTTCATAGACAAAGCAGACACCAAATCCCATTACTCTTGCGCAAGGATCTACGTGGAAGTGGACCTAAAATTAGGACTGCCAGAAGTCGTCAAGCTCAAGGTGGGTGCATGGACCAAGAGCTCCCAAATCACACCAAAAAAATACATCAGAGGAAGGAAATCTAAGAAAAAAGAAAGAGAAGAAAAAACCTGTCTAGATGTCCTGCAAGGGTCCCAGAAAACTCTCAAGGGAATGGTTAACACCCGCAACACCAGAAAGCAAGTTCGGGCTCCAAAGGGATCCAACACCTCTCAAGAAAGTAAATAATGAAATACGTCTCCTGGAACTACAGAGGGTTAGGTAGCAAACTAAAAGAAGAAGCCTTGAAAGATATCAACCGTATGGCGATGCCTGAGATCCTTCTAATCCAGGAGATGAAGCTGGAGGAATCCGATCTCCTCCAAGCAAGTAAAACCTTTTGGAAAAAAGGCCAAGGGAAAGCAGTAAGTGCCAGAGGTGCCTTAGGGGGAATCGACACCTTTTGGGACAACTCAAAGCTTGATCTGTTAGAAGAAGAAGAAAGNCTGGAGGAATCCGATCTCCTCCAAGCAAGTAAAACCTTTTGGAAAAAAGGCCAAGGGAAAGCAGTAAGTGCCAGAGGTGCCTTAGGGGGAATCGACACCTTTTGGGACAACTCAAAGCTTGATCTGTTAGAAGAAGAAGAAAGCACCCACTAGATCTACTCTAAACTCCTCCACAAAGAATCAAGTCACCTCATTAACCTCTTCAATCTCTATGTTCCAGTGTTGTTTTCAGAGAAAAGAGTTTGTTGGGACTCCTTAAAGTCCTTCCTGAACCTACATAATCCCGAGAATATAATAATAGCAAGGGACCTCAACATCACACTCTCTTCTTCAGAGAAAAAATGGGGCTCTCTGGTCAGAGATCCAACCAGAGAGTGGGTGGAAGACCTCATCATGGATTGGGACTTGGAAGATATCAAGCCAGCTAGAGGGAAGTGCACCTGGACAAATAAAAGAATGGGCCCGGGGCACATTGCAGCACGTCCGGACAGATTCCTAGTCCAATCCTCCTTCCTGACCCTCCGGTTAGCGACTTCCTCCAAAATTCTTCCCATCTACACCTCAGATCACAAGCCTATCCTCTTGGATCTCTTCTCAGACACTAACCTTGGCCCCATTCCCTTTTGATTTAGCCCGATTTGGATCCATCAAGAAGGATTCCAGGAGATCATATCCAGCGCCTGGAGCGAGCATGTCCAAGGCTCCCCGTTCTACATTTGGGAAGAAACATTGTGAATTCTCAAGAAAGCCTTAAAAAGTTGGGCCA